>JAZHEH010000903.1:0-277500 GCA_036589455.1 Ateles fusciceps
TCTTTGTTCCTTGGGCTTTTTCATTTTCCCTTAAAAATCACTTTCTCACCCTCTAAATTGCCTCCCTCTCCATCTGTCTCCCTCTCTCCCTGAAAAGGGGGTGCTCTTTAACCATCTGACCCTTCTTTCAGTCTCATTTTTAGCTGGCTCCATGTTTACGCCTGTTCTGTTTTTCTTCTCCTGTTAAGCTGTCTGTTGTTAGTTTCTGCAGTGAACCTTTAGAGAGGAGAGTGAAAGCTTTCCTTCCAACCATACAATAGAGTTATACAGCAGAAAAGTTTAGACAGAATTTCCTATTTAAGTGCCAAGACTTCAGACTCCATTTCTGATAAAGAGCACAAAGGTTAAAAAAAAAAACTTAGTTTTGACCCAAAGCTCTGTTGACATTCTATTAAACAAACACCAACCATAATTTTCATAATGTAAATGGCAGATATTTTTATAATTCTTACGCTAATAAATCATTTCCCTGATGTTTTTGGTAAAACCCAATATCCATAATAAAGTCCAGAAGCATGAATTGTTTTAAATAATTTCTTCTTATGTCTGATTACAGGTATACCTCTACAGGAAGTGAGTATACTCGCACAGAAGCTAATTTTTCAGAGGAAAAGGCCAACTGTAGAAACTCCCAGAAACACAATAGTGAAGAGCATCCACAGAATGCCAAGAAAGTCATGCCCAGGATACAAATAATCAGGTGGAAAACTGATGGCCTGGAATAATAATAGCTGAAATAATGAAAAGGTCAGTGACATTTACAATATTTCAGTAAAAAATGATAATCTTTAGAAACCATCAACCTCCTCCAAGATGTAACCACACCCCTCAGATATCACCAGGGGATTCCACTGCTTCAAAAAAGACTGGAATTTACCAGTCTCATGTTTTTTTGTGTGGCTGGTAGTGTTTTTAGGCATTCTAAATGTACAGTGCCTTTTTTTCTTGACGTAAAGCAGGGATATCCAATTTTTTGGCTTCCCTGGGCAATATTAAAAGAAGGAAACTTGTCTAGGCCACACATAAAATACACTAACCCTAACAATAAATGATGATGTAAAAAAATCACAAAAAGGCCAGGCATGGTGGCTCATGCCTGTAATCCCAGTACTCTCGGAGGGTGAGGCTAGGGGATCACCTGCACTCAGGAGTTGCAGACCAGCATGGCCAAAACGGTGAAACCTCATCTCTACCAAAAATACAAAAATTAGTCAGGCATGGTGGCAGGTGCCTGGAATCCCAGCTACTCAGGAGGCTGAGGCAGAAGAATCGCTTGGACCAGGGAGGAGGAGGTTGCCGTGAGCCAATATTGTGCTATTCCACTCCAGCCTGGGAGACAGAGGGAGACTTGTCCAAAAAAACAAAAACAAAAACAAAAATCACAATTTTTTTTTTTTTTTTGAGACAGTGTCCCACTCAGTCACCCAGGCTGGAGTGCAGTGGTGCAATCTCAGCTCACTGCAACCTCCGCCACCTGGGTTCAAGCCATTCTCCTGAGTAGCTGGTATTACAGGCACCTGCCACCATGCCTGACTAATTTTTATATTTTTAGTAGAGACAGCATTTCACCATGTTGGTCAGGCTGGTCTGGAACTCCTGACCTCAACTGATCCGCCGGCCTCAGCCTCCCAGATTACAGGTGTGAGCCACCACACCAGGCCTGTCATTTCTTTATATTTGGACAACATAAGGACTTTAAGGCCCTTCTCCTTTGGGTCAATCAATGATCTGCACCATACACATTTTACAAAACCAAGGACAATAGAGTCCTCATTCACATCTGGTCATGTCACTCCTAGTGACTCCCGCATTGCCAACCTCCCAGCAGGTGCAGCCCTTTCCTCTCCCTCTGATGGGCTTCTCAGCTCCCATCACACTGACTGGACACAGACACCCTAGAGGCTGCCTCCAAGAGCAGAAGACATGGATGACAGAGAAGTTCCTAAGCAGTCCTCAAACCAGATGACACAAAAATCAAATGACCTTTCACTTTGTTTTGGTTTTGTTTGAGACAAGAGTGCAGTGGGCGATCTCGGCTCACTGCAACCTCCAACTCCTGGGCCCAAGTGATCCTCCCACCTCAGCCTCTCCAGTAGCTGGGACTACAGCCATGAGCCACCAGGCCTGACTAATCTTTTTTGGTATCTTTTGTAGAGATGGGGTTTGGCTATGATGCCCAGGTTGGTCTTGAACTCCTGGACTTAGGTGATCTGCCCACCTTAACCCCCAAAGCACTGAAATTACAGGCCTGCACTGTGTAATTTCCCGTGTGATACAGCCCAATAACAAGGAAGAAACCCCGAGGGCCCAGCGTCTACTCACGTGGGTGGATTGATGGCTGGGAAACCCCAGCAGGAGGAGCCAAAAGAGCAGGCACCGCACCCGCATGTCCTGGTCCTCTCAGGTCGCCCTGAGGCGGCCAGGACAGAGGTGGGGGTGGCTTAGGGCTGGGGGAAGGAAGGGGATGGGGATGTGGCAGGATCTGAGTTGGGCAGGGGGGACAGGAGGGAAGGGGAGGGAGGGGAAGAGGGCTGTTGGGCACCTGGAGGAGGGGGGAGGAGAAAGGGGTCTGGGAAAGGATCTGGTTTAAACTAAGTCTGCAAGTGCGAGTGGGAGGTTCAGCTACAAGTCAGGGAGAAAGTCTATCAGTGAAGCAACAGGACGCGCGGGGCAAGAAAGGGGGAGGCTCAGGAGCAATTAGATGGAGACCTGGGCTCTGGCTTCCACCACACCTTCTCCTGTCTGGGCGCTGCCTAAGCAACCCTCGGGCTTTATACTCCCTCTCCACCAATCCCTGGCCCCAGAACGTGGTACCTCACAGTGGACATTCCGTGGAGCACACGCGTCCTCCAATGCCCCTCCCCCATCTCAGCCCCCCATGTGCCTCCCAAGGACAGGTCCTCTCTGGAACCTTCACAGACCTGATTTCCGGTCTTCCCCACCAGCTCCCTGTCCCTGCTTCTGGGCGGCTCCTCCTTCCTGAGCTCCCAAGGTTTCTCATGGTCAGTCTTGGCTGCAAAACATAAGAAACAAATGATGGCAGGACATGAGGAAGAAAACACACACAAGCAGAGTGGGGAGGCTCCACAGCCCCCCTCTCAGCCATTCATATTGTAAGCAACAAAACATCAGAAGGATGCGGAAGGTCCCAATAGTAAAGCATCTCCATCACGTCCACGGAGCCATCGTCCATCATCCTGTATCTCGGGAACAAATGTTGGAGCTACACTGGTTTTAAGCATGCATGGTACATTTACAAAAATTACCCGACTTATTCTGTTCATCAAGCAAATCTCAGTATATTTCAGACAAATCCAATCACACAGCAGGTTTATGATCACAGAATTGTGCTAGAACTCAATGATTAAAAGCTAACCAAAAACTATTATACGCTTGGAAATTCAAAGGGCCCTTATAAGATACAAACATAAGAAAGAATCCAAAGTGAAACAAGACTGCCTTTACACTCAGTGAGAAGATGGTAACACGGCAATCAAATGCCTCCCTCTGGCCTGGGAATTCCACTGTGTGGCACAAGGTTGTGTGGTCTCAAATTACCCTAACACACCTAGACATGTTAACATCTGAAACAGGGTGACGGTGTCACTTATCTATATTATCTTACTGCCTGTGAAGGTGGACTTTTAATTCTGAACCCTAATGAGGGGGAGAAAACCAAACTGACTCTCATGGTTGACTTCCCAGGGATGTCCAAGGAATCCGTGCATTTCAAGTGACAAACTTTGTCAGCCTCTCTCCTGGGGGATTTGGCCACAATACCCAGAGGGCTTGGCAGCATCAAGAGTGATGGGTGGGGGAGTGCCAATCAGGTGGGCAGGACCCAGGGGTCTGGTGACCAGGCCAGTCCCCCACTGTCCATCATATTTCCTGGCCCCGTCCTCAACTAAACTTCCCAAAGGTCTGCCTTTGCCTGACCACAGACTGTGCCCAAACTCAGGCCTCTCGCAGCTGAAAATCTCTGCTTTCAGGCTCTTTACCATTTACTATGACATAAAGTTATTGTAAACCGCAAATATTCTATTCATGCTACAAATGGAAAGCCAATGCCTTTATCATAAATAGAAAAACAACCCTGAGGCACAAGCAAAACAAAACAGGGATAGCACAACTATGGCACTCAATTCTATTCGAATGCTGTCGCCTGCATGAAGAGCCCCACATTGGGGTTGTCTTGGTTGGAAAAGGAGAGACCAAGTAAGTGGGTGTTGAAGTCACATCAACCCAAAGGTGAATGGCAGAGAGTACCATGATGGCCATGGAGGGTTGCTGGGGTCACCTTCATTATAGCCCAAGCAGATACAGGGCAATGAAGGAGATGTGAGAAGAGTTTGGGGCCTCAAACAGGGGGAGGTGATTCATGCAGCCCAGGAAAGGCTCCCCCAAAGCCAGGGTCGACCTCCCTTGCAGGCAGGTCCCTCATGGAGGCAGGGCCAGGCACCTTAGATTTGAGAGCAGCTGTGCGACCCTGGGCTGGTTTCCTTCCACACAATGGGAGTGTCAATGGCTGTGTCAAAGACTGTCTGAGGATAGGAGGAAGCAATGTGTCGAGCACCTGTGTACCGAGTGTCATCACCTCCCAAGGACATCTTTCCTTCCAGAGCTGGCACCTTGGAAGGTCCTTGGCCACCAAAGGCAGTGATGATGATAACAGCAGCAAATCATCATTTATGGCTGAGGACGGAGGGCCGGGGTAGGGCTCCTAGGTCCTTGAAAAGAATGAGGGTCTGGGGACTCCTGGGGACAGCTGAGTGAGTCCTGTAGGTCTCCAGGGGCCAGGTCTGTCTTCAGTGGCACTGGGCCTAGGCTGGGATGCTGGGGCAGCCACGGGAGCAGCAGCAGGATGAACAGCCACAGAGGCCGTGGATCCATCGGAGGCGGCAGGTGCAGGATCATCTGTCCACCAGGTACAGTCGCCAAGCCTGGCTCACCGGTACCCCCGGAGACGATGCCCTGTCCCTTGCCTCACACTTTGGCAGGGCAGCGGCTGGCACCTCGGGCCTCACGGAGCATCACTCTAAGACCTCTGTGTCCTGGTCACTGAATGGGCACTTGAGTCACCCAGGGCCATTGGAACAAGGAGGAAGAATCACGCTCCACGATGTTTTGGGACAGTGTTTAGCAGAGGAAAATGCACAGAATGCAAGCACGACACAGGGGAACTGTTGGTGTGGGAGCCAGTATTTCATGAGCTCCAGCCCTAATCTGAGCACTCTCACCTGTGCGATCTGAAAGGAACAGACTTGCAGGAAAGACAGTGCCTGGATTTAACTTAAAGGAACTAAAATACTGAACATTCACACTCCTGATATCCTTCCAAATCAACTCTCTTAATGCTCCCATCTTCACCACTATCATATGGGGTAACTGAGGCAGTCAGAGATTTGCTGACTCAATGCCACTCAGCTCATTCTGAGTTCACTACTGATCACATCTGAACAAACTGCTTTTTCTGAAGTGTACCCTGTTTGATCATGCTGCTGCTGATTTTGTGCAGCTCTGGGACAAACTCCACCTGGTAGTGGATAAAGCAAATCTGAGGTGACTCAGTCCTGCTGTCATTTCCCATCAATTTCCCACTCTCCTCCTCTGCCCCTCCACAGTCTCCCACACAGGTTGACACCATATAGTGGCCCTAATGGAGTCCACAGAGTATTTCAGGTTCTCCTCTGGGCCCCTTGAAGGTGGAGGTAGTTATAGGATTTGCTTTGACTCAGGAGGTGTGAGTGGAAGTGAAGTGTGTCACCTCAAGGCAAAAGGGTTGAAAGACATTGAGACTGGCCACCCTTTCCCTCATCTCTTAGAGCTGCTGATAGGTCCCATATAGAGGCTGCTCCTTTATTTTGGTGGCAGATGAGGGGATGTGGAGCACAGGGCCCAGGAGCGCCATGGAGGACGTGCAGCATGAGCAGACAAAGAGCCTTCAGTGTTGTAAATTTCCATTTTCGGGGGCTGTTTATTACCTACAATGATACCTGGTCCATCCTAGCAGGCACGCACCATCTATTCCGTGCTCTGTGAAGCAGACTAGCCTACTGTCAGAACATCAACTGGTTGTAAGACACGTGTAAGTTTCAGTTCCAGCTCTGCCTCTTACTAACAACCTCAGGCATTTCACTTTCAGTCTCTGAGCCTGTTTCAACTCTGTAAAATGGGTTGGTTATACTACTTCAGGTTGTGGAGGGAATGAAACGAAATAAAAATGCATGTAAAGCATTGAGCCCAGGGCCTGGCACACACAGTGAGTACTTTATGTTAGCCATGGAACTTCACAATGCATAGTGATTGTCAATGTTCAGACAATGCAGCAAAGTATTTCCAAAAAAATGTAAACTTATTTGCATATGTATTCTTTAAATCTGTATTTAAACAGATAGGATAAAACTAGGAGTATTCTTTCATATCCAGTGTTTTTCTCTTAACAGTATATTGCTAAAAATTTTTTATCTCGGGCCTTTCATGATGGCTCATGCCTGTACTCCCAGAACTTCGGGAGGCCAAGGCGGTGGATCACGAAGTCAGGAGTTAGAGACCAGCCTGGCCAATATGGGGAAACCCCCATCTCTTCTAAAAATAAAAAAATTACACAGGGGTGGGAGCATGCACCTGTAGTCCCAGCTACTTGGGAGGTTGAGGCAGAAGAATCACTTGAACCTGGGAGGTGGGGGTTGCACTAAGCCAAGATCGTGCCACTGCACTCCAGCCTGGGTGACAGAGACACTCTTTCAAAAAAAAAAGGGAAAAATATATAAATACACACACACACACACACACACACACACACACACACATATATCTCAAAAACAAAAGATCATTTACGAAATCATTTTAAATGACAAGATAATATTTAATGAATAATTTAATTATTACTATTGCACTTTTTGTAGATTGCACATAACATTCAAAACGGAGAATAAAAAAGGTATTATGTTGTAAAATAATACGATTTTATTAATTATTTTATTCAAAATATAGAGCTATATATGTAACATAAAATGTGTTTCTAATTATGAATGAGGTTAAAAAATAGTTTAAAAGCTGCTGATTTTGATTTCTGTTTCAAAATATATATATATATATATATATATATATATATATGTTAAAGACAGAGTCTCCCTCTGTCACCCAGGCTAAAGTGCTGTGGCTCAGTCTCAGCTCCCTTCAACCTCCGCCTCCCAGGTCCAAGATATTTTCCTGCCTCAGCCTCTGGAGTAGCTGAGACTGCAGCCACGTGCCACCATGCCCAGCTAATTTTATGGTTTTAGTAGAGATGAAGTTTCACCACGTTGGCCAGGCTGGTCTTGAACTTTTGGACTCAAGCAATCTGCCTGCCTTGGCTTCCCAAAGTTCTGGGATTTCAGGATTTCAGGGGTGAGCCACCTTGCCTGATTGACACCTAAAGTTAAGTCCCCAAGCCCATCTGTTGTCAACAAGCACCTTTCTCTATCTCCTCAACCCATGCTTAATTTATAAATAAATAACAAGGTAATCGTTCACCTGTCATAATTCAACTAACATGATGCAACTATCTGGCGTACAACCGAAAACACACTCATCCCTTCCCCAGAATTCATCTCTCAGGATTTCAGCATGACGGATTTAGATTTTGGGGGATTGTAATGTTTGAGATTTTAGATGTGAGGGATTTTCATCTTTTGGGATTTAACCTATTTTACAACTGAGCAGACTGAGCCGCAGAGAGGGGATGTGAACTGCCCAAGGTCTCACAGGTGGTGAGGATTTGTAGCTGGAACTTGAACCAGGGTCTACCTTCGAGAGAGATTCCACACTGAGCCTCCTCCTGAGAAGCCTGCTCTCTGGGGTTTGGAGGAAATTCATGGTCAGTAAACTGTGTCTCAGGAAACTGTTCCTCTAATGCATCAATCAGGATAAACAAGATTATAAGGCAGTAACAAGCAGCTTCTATTCTCTCTCTTTTCTGTTTGCTTTTTGTTTTGTAGACATGGAGTCTCACTCTGTCACCCAGGCTGGAGTGCAGTGGCGTGGCATTGGCTCACTGCAAACTCCACCTCCCGGTTCAAGCAATTTCCCGCCTCAGTCTCCTGAGTAGCTGGGATTACAGGCACATCTCACCACACCCAGGTAAATTTGTATTTTTAGTAGAGACAGAGTTTCACTGTGTTAGCCAGGCTGGTCTTGAACTCCTAACCTCAAGTGATCCTCCAGCCTCAGCCTCCAAAGTGCTGGGATTACAGGCATGAGCCACTGCACCCGGCGCAACCCCCATTCTCAATAGCTTACAACAACAAAGGTTGATTTCTGTCCCACAGGACACATCCACAGCAGCCTAACGGATTCGTCTGCATTGGAAACATCAAGAGTCCTACGGGAAAAAGAAAAGAGACATGCCCAGTCACTTGCTGACTGAAAGTTTCTGCTGAAAAGTGACACAGATGGCCGGGCACGGTGGCTCATGCCTGCAATCCCAGCACTTTGGGAGGCTGAGGCATACCGATCACCTGAGGTCAGGAGTTCGAGACCAGCCTGGCCAGCATGGTGAAACCCCATCTCTACTGAAAATACAAAAATTTGCCGGGGGTGGTGGCATGCACCTGTAATCCCAGTTACTCGGGAGGCTGAGGCAGGAGAATCACTTGAACCTGGGAGGCGGAGGTTGTGGTGAGCTGAGATCATGTCACTGCACTCCATCCTGGGTGACAGAGTGAGACTTTGTCTCAAAAAAAAAAAAAAAAAAAAAAAAGTGACACAGATTCCGCCCAGCCACATTTCACTGATCTAAGCAAGACACCAGCAAATATTGTAAATGCCAGTACAAGCCAGACAGCTGAAAGTTTTTTTCCTTTTGCTTTTCTTCTTTTTCCTACTAAGATTCACTCTCCACCTTTCTTCTCTCTTTCAATAACCAGTTCATTGTTTCACTTTCTTTACTATAAGAAATGCTGGCAGGGTGCAGTGACTCATGCCTGTAATCCCAGCACTTCGGTAAGCCAAGGTAGGTGGATCACTTCAGGTCAGGAGTTCAAGACCAGCCTGACCAACACGGTAAAACCCCATGTCTAGAAAAAAAAAATCAAAAACAAAAACAAACAAACAAACAAAATTAGCCAGGTGAGGTGGCACACGCCTGTAATCCCAGCTACTCGGGAGGCTAAGGCAGGAGACTTGCTTGAATCTGCGAGGCAGAGGTTTTGGTGAGCCAAGTTCTCGCCATTGCATTTCAGACTGGGCAACAGGAGCAAAACTAGGTCTCAAAAAAAAAAAAAAAAAAAAAGAAAAAAAAAAGAAAGAAAGGGAAAAGAAAAAGGAAAGGAAAGGAAAGGAAAAGAAGAAAATGCTTTCTTCCATCTGACACAAGCCGGAAGAAGAAAACGTCATTTTCCTGGTAGGAGATTCATGCCCAGACTGTCCACCAGGTGGAGTCCTGCGCCAGCTCTCTGACATCTCCTAGTGTTCTAGGAACCTTCCCTTGCACACTGGCTCTTTTATGTCTCTTGGACTCTGCCTACAGAGGTCTCTCTGCCTAACACGCCTTCTCTCCACGTCTCACCGTTATCCTCCTGCTTTATTTATTTGTTTTATTGTTTGAGAAAGTGTCTGACTTTGTCACCCAGGCTGCAGTGCAGTGACGCAGTCAATTTGAGTGAGTCTCAAATTCCTGGGCTCAAGCAATCCTCCCATCTCAGCCTCCCAAGTAGGTAGGCATCGCCACACCTGGCTACATTTTTAATTTGTGTGTGTGTGTGTGGCGAGGCGGGGAGGGAGGGTAGAGACAGGGTCTCCCTATGTTGCCCAGGCTGGTCTCAAACTCCTGGGCTCCAGCAATCCTCCCACCTAAGGCTCCCACAGTGCTGGGATTACAGGTATGGGCCACCACACACACCCAGCCTCTCCATCTACTTTATTTTATTTTTATTTTCAGATGGAGTCTGGCTCTGTAGCCCAGGATGGAGTGCAGTGGTGCGATCTTGGCTCACTGCAACCTCCATCTCCCGGGTTCAAGCAATTCTCTCCCTCAGCCTCCCAAGTAGCTGGGATTACAGGTACTCGCCACCACACCCAGCTAAGTTTTTGTATTTTTAGTAGAGACAGGGTTTCGCCATCTTGGCCAGGTTGGTCTTGAACTCCTGACCTAGTGATCCACCTGCCTCCACCTCTCAAACCGCTGGGATTATAAGCATGAGGCCATGGCGCCCAGCCTACTTTATTTTATTTATTTATTTATTTTTGAGACAGATTCACTCCCTGTCCCCTAGGCTGGAGTGCAGTGGTGCGATCTCGGGTTCACTACAGTCTCCGCCTCCCTGGTTCAAGTGATTTTCTGCCTCAGCTTCCCAGTAGCTAGGATTACAGGCATGCACCACCACGCCCAGCTAATATTTCTATTTTTATTAGAGGTGGGGTTTTGCCATGTTGGCCAGGCTGGTCTGAAACTCCTGACCTCAAGGGATGCACCCCCCTCGGCCTGGGATCACCAGCCTGAGCCACCATGCCCTACCCCATCCACTTCAGAAGGTTCAGCTGAGACATCTAGTCTGGAGAATTTTCCTTGACCCCACTGCCACCACTGACCTGACTGGGGGAAGAGCCTGGCCAGTTTCTGTCTTCTGCCTCACACGGTCTCAGCCTCGGATTCCAGCCACAGCCCTGGCAAACAGTCCAGGCAGGCTTTGACCTGATTCATGCTTCCCTCATGTCCTGCCCTGCTCCAAGAGAAACCCTCAATGAATGGGAGACAGAAAACTGGGTCCAAGTGATTCTCCCATTCATTGCTTAGGCAGACAATTATGATACAATTTTTTTTTTTTTAATATAGAGCTGGGGTCTCTATATTGCCTAGGCTGGTCTCGAACTTCTGGCCTCAAGTGATCCTCCCAACTCTGCCTCTCAAAGTTCTGGGATTACAGGTATGAGCCACCGCACCTGGCCTGTAATACATTTCTAGATGAATCCCTGGGAATCCTGATACCACTATTGCAAAATTATGACTGAGACTCTGAAGGAGAGCTGACCTAACCAACCCCATCTTGCTTCTAACCTCCAAACTGTCCTTGTTCATTCCTGGGCATAGGCCAACTAACTTTGTGAAGAACTTAGTTAAATAGTTGACAATTTGAAACAAAGATGCTAACAGCCCTTTCCCAAAACAAACCCCCTTCTTGCCTGGGGACTAGGCTGCCTTTGTAGGACTAATAAATTAGCCAAAAGATTAGAAACTGTGGTTTCTAATGGGGTCATGCAGCTGGAGGCTACAAAATTCCGACCCTCCCCAAATTGCTCCTGGGATAACATCACTATTGTCAAATCAGTGCTTGAGCTATTCTGTAGACCCTGCACTCAATGGATCAGCTGCCACCACCTAGATTGATAACTGGCACATCTGATTTTGTGGGCCCCACCTGGGAACTGACTCAGCACAAGAGGACAGCTTCTATTCCCTATGACTTCATCTCCAACCCAGCAGTCAGCACTCCCAACTCCCTGGCCCCCTCCACTCGCCAAATCATCCTTAAAAACTCTGATCCCTGAATCTTCTGCTCTAGGAGACTGACTTGAGTAATAATCAAACTCCAGGCCAGCATGGTGGCTCACGCCTGTAATCCCAGCACTTTGGGAGGCTGAGGAGGGTGGATCACCTGAGATCAGGATTTCGAGACCACCCTAACCAACATGGAGAAACCCTGTCTCTACTAAAAATACAAAATTAGCTGGGTGTGGTGGCAGATGCCTGTAATCCAGCTACTCAGGAGACTGAGGCAGGAGAATCACTTGAATCCAGGAGGCAGAGGTTGTAGTGAGTGGAGATTGTGCCATTGCACTCCAGCCTGGGCAACAAGAGTGAAACTCTCGTTGCCAAGGATAATTATCTCAAAACAATTACACAATCCTCCTGATTTTTCCTTTAAAAACCTTTGTCTTCCTTTACTCCCCTCCCTAAATATGCGTATAGCTCACTATGGCACCTGTATTCCCATTGCAATGCCTATTTTCTAATAAACACCATTTTCTTTTGAAGCATTTTCCTGTCTGTCATTTAGGTCAACACCCTTATCAATCCCAGTTTCTTTTTTAACTTAAATTTATTTTCAAAGGAAACTTTATAACCTAACTGTAAATGGAAAGTGAGTATCACTGGCTGTAAATAGAAGGCCACTGTAAAAATAAACACGATGAAAACAAAATGATGTTATTAAATTTCAGCTAGGTACCGTGAATTCAAAAGGAAATACCTTTCTCACCATGTGATGAGATCTTGTTTAATGCCTTGTCTGGATACCACATAGCACACATAGATGCTACCTGCAGCCCAGGAGCCTCCTACTGGTGGGGTTGCCTGCTGAGGTAGAAGGAAGGGGCTAGTTAGCCCCCAACCCCTTCAACCTGAGGTAGGCAGCACAGATATTCCATGCTTCGAGGAACAGCATTAACAGCTGCCCTCCCTCTGATTAGAGCACCTAGAATATGCCCAAAGCCACTAGGTAACAGGAGCCCCCACCTGCAACAGGAAATGTCCTTGTGAGCTGTAAGACCCTTAAGCCAGTATCACTGAAAGGTGCCAGAGTATGACCAGGGGGTGGTGAACCTAGTAGCTGGTTTTGGCTGAAAATGAGACCCCGGAGTCTGGACACTAGGCAAGAAGTGGCTGTTTTTTCATTCATTCATTCAAAAAAGAATATACTGGCTGGGCACGGTAGCTTATGTCTATAATCTCAGCACTTTGAGAGGCTGAGGTGGGTGGATCACCTGAGGTCAGGAATTTGAGACCAGCCTGGCCAACTTAGTGAAACCTTGTCTCTACTAAAAATACAAAAATTAGTGTGGTGTGGTGGCGGGCACCTGTAACCCTTTGGGAAGCTGAGGCATGAGAATCACTTGAACCTGGGAGGCGGAGGTTGCAGTGAGCTAAGATCATGCCACCGCACTGCAGCCTGGGTGACGGAGGGAGACTGCATCTCAAAAAAAAAAAAAAAAAAAAGAAAAGAAAAATAAATAAAAAATTAAAAAAAAAATTAAAAAGGATGTGCTGAGTGCCTCCTATGTGCTAAGCAACATACCTAGCTCTAGGGATGCCAAGGGACAAGCCCCCCTGCCTTTGTGGATATGGGAGAGTTGGAGAAGGATCATATGAAGGAAATAAACGAGGAGGCAGGATAGCCTGTCACAGTGGGAGGTTAGGGAAGCCTCTCAGAGAAGGGGCACCTGGGCTAGACCAAACGCCAAGCATAAGCAGCCACACTAAGAATAAGCGGGACAGCATCTGGGCTGGGTGACCAGCAAGCGCACAGGCCCAGAGGCTGGAATTCTCACCTCTTGTCGACCCGTCTTTAGGGAACCACTTCATGGGGCACAAATCCCTGGGGGTGAGGTTCCGCATTTCTTTTCTTTTTTTTTCTTTTTCTTTTCCTCTTGTTTTTTGAGACAGAGTCTCCCTCTTTCACTAAAGCTGGAGGCAGCGGCATGGTCTCAGCTCATTGCAACCTCCACCTTCTAGATTCAAGCAATTCTCGTGCCTCAGCCTCCCAAATAGCTTGGATTATAGGTATGCACCACCATGCGTGGCTAATTTTTGTATTCTTTTTTAGTAGAGACAGGATTTCACCATGTTGGCCAGACTGGTCTCGAACTCCTGACCTCAAGTGATTTGCCCATCTCAGCCTCCCAAAATGCTGGGATTGCAGGTGGGAGCCACGGTGCCCAGCCTGCTTCTACACCTTCTTACCCATGTAACCTTTTTGAATTTCTCAACATCTCTAAGCTTCCGTTTCCTCAATTGGAAAACTGGAATAGCTAATTATATGACATAATATAAATAAAGCACTTAGCATGTCCCCGACACAGGGGATGTGTGGGCAATAATGATGATGATGGTTATTATGAAGCCTTACAGGTCACTCATGGGAGTGACCTGTTTATTCACAGAAGTTTACTCCTCTTATTCACAGGAGTTCCCTAGATTCAGTGTAGGAAGCTGGTGTCATGATGCTTCTGTCCAAGGTACTAGACTAGACTTTCTCCCTGTTATGTGATTCCCTGTCCATTCTAATCCATATTTCACTGGTGAGGACACTAAGGCTCATGGAAGTTAAGTTATTTAAGGGTGACCCAGTCAAGTAGCCATGCTGGAATTTGAACAAGGTCTGTTTGAAATATGCTGTTAGTTTGGAATTCCTACCAGGTCTGTTTCCACTCCACTTGGGGCCACTGTGTCAAAAATTTGGGGGATGCCAGATTAACCGGGCAGAACTGTGTCACTCAATCCCAGGAGCCAAGGGTTGGGTCAGGGGCCCCGAGGTCTTTGGGGAGTGCAGTGGAGTCTGGAGGTGTCTCAGCTGGGGCTGCTGTGAGAGGACTAGGAAGGTGCCCAGAGCACCGGGAAGCCACAGATCAATCAATCAGTTGATGCCCCAGTGAGCAACATGCCCATGCCATGCTGCCTCTGTGGGGGACACAGAAAGGCAGGCCATGCCCTTCCCAAAGGAGTTTGTCTCACTGGGAGCAGACTCAGAAAGACAGAGGCCACTTCAGAGCAGGCAGAGAATGTGCTCAGTGTGCCGGGCATTTGGGGGTGGGGCTTGAAGGACAGGCCAAGCCTGGTCCTCAGTGAGGCTGCTGCCCTGGGAAGGCATGGAGGCATGTTTTGGGGGATAGCATAGCTCAGACAATGGGGAAGGCTTCTGCCAGGGACTGGAGCCAGAGGTAAGAAGGAGAGCTGTGACTGCTCTTGGTGCTCTACATGATGGATAAAGTCCAGACGGTTCCTGAGAGCCCCCAAAAGGAGAAGAGATGTTAGTTAAAGTTATGGCAATAGCCTAACTCCCAGGCTGTGTGATCTTGGGTAACTTGCTTTCACTCTCTGAACCTCAGCTTCCTCCTCTATAAAATAGGGATAATAATAGTACAAGCTCTCTACTTTTGCTGTAGCATTAAATGAGGCAATGTCTGTGAAGTGCATGGCATGCTGCCTGGCACACAGTACATGCTCAGTAAGTGTTATTAATTAAAATGATGGGCTAGGCACAGTGGCTCATGCCTGTAATCCCAGCACTTTGGGAGGCTGAGGCAGACAGATCTCCTGAGGTTAGGAGTTCAAGACCAGCCTGGCCAACCCAGCAAACCCCGTCTCTAATAAAAAAACAAATATGAGCTGAGCATGGTGGTGGACGCCTGTAATCGTAGCTACTTGGGAGGCTGAAGCAGTAGAATTGTTTGAACCTGGGAGCAGGTGGAGGTTGCAGTGAGCCGAGATCATGCCACTGCACTCCAGCCTCGGCAACAGTGAGACTCTGTCAAAAAAAAAAAAGGAAAGAAGGAAGGAAGAAAGGAAGGAAGGGAAAGAAAGAAAGGAAGGAAGGAAGAAGGAAAGAAAGGAAGGAAGGAGGAGGGGAGAGAAACGATGATGGTGAGGGTGAGGGTGGTAATCTGAGTAGGGAGAAGCGATGTGATAGGTGTGTTCTGGCAGCTTGGGAAGTAAACCCCAGGAGTCCAAACATCCCTTCCTAGGATTTGGAAAAGACCTTTCCCCCTGTTGAATTTCTGGGTGAGATGCAGAGATGGATAAACTGTGCACATTGGAGAGATAATCGAGCAGTAGTTAAGTGCATGCACTCAGAGCCAGCCGCCTCTGCTTTATTAGCTGTGTGACCTCAGGCAGGTTGCTTGACACATCTGTGTCTTAGGGTCCACAACTGCAAAATGAGAATAACTATCTATAGGGCTGCTGTGAAGGTTAAGTGAGCTAATTCAAGAAATGTAGCCAGGCCAGTGGCATGTAGTAAATATTTTAAAACTGTTCACTTTTACCAATGATAATATTAATTATCTAGGTTTTTTTTTTTTTTTTTTGACATGGAGTTTTGCTCTTGTTGCGCAAACTGGAGTGCAATGGCACGATCTCAGCTCACTGCAACCTCTGCCTCTCGTGTTCAAGCAAGTCTCCTGTCTCAGCTTCCTGAGCAGCTGGGATTACAGCCATGAATCACCATGACTGGCTAATTTTTTGTATTTTTAGTAGAGACGGGGTTTCTCTATGTTGGTCGGGCTGGTCTCGAACTCCTGACCTCAGGTGATCCACCTGCCTCGGCCTGGGATTATAGGCATGAGCCATCGCTCCTGGCCTATCTAATTTTTTTTTTTTTTTATACAGGGTCTCGCTCTGTCACCCAGGCTGGAACACAGTAGGGAGGTCAGCAGTCACTGCAACTTTGAATTTCTGGGCTCAAGCAATCCTCCCACCTCAGTCAGCTAAGTAGTTGGGAGGCAATTCCAACATGCCTGGCTAATTTTTAACTCTTTTGTAGAGATAGGGTTGCCCAGGCTGGTCTTGAATTCCTGAGCACAAGCAATCCTCCCACCTTGGCCTCCCAAGGTGCTGGGATTACAGGTGTGAGCCACGGAGCCTGGCCTGATAATATTAATTAGTTAAGTGCTTACCATGGGCTCAGGCCCGCACAAGAAGACGTAGGAATATATAAGCAGGTAAATTCTGTCCAGCTGCAAGCACAGCTTGCAGAGGCGATGGATGGAATCAAACAGCACAAAGTCGCACGGGTTCTACAGATTCTCAAGCACAGAGGAGGGCAATGGGAGTGCCCTTCACACCTTGGATTGCTGCAGGCACTAGAAGAGCAGGCAGCTTCTGGAACAGCCACATCTAGAATAGGAAGCAATGAGGACTGGACACGGTTCTTCTGCCAGGGGCATGGGCACCTCTCCTCGATGATGTGGTGAGTGATCTAGGGGTGACCCACCAAGTGTGGTCATTCCACTGTTAATAGACTTTTTCCCGGGTCCCTGCTCATCTCTTCATTCAAGCAATGTTTTCTGAGTATTCACAAAGTCAAAGATTCTGTTTTATGCCCAGGAGTTTTGGATACAAGTAAGTGTTGACTCCATACATCAACAGTTCAGAGTGCCGTGAGGGAGTCAGCCACATCGGCAAACCCATTGCTCCCTCAGATGCAGATGAGAGAGCACAGATCTTGCACCATTGGACCAAATAGAGAGATTCTTCTATTGCAAGCCCTGGGCTGCTGGAGAGACAATGGCCACCCCAGCCCACCTCATCTTGGGAGATGCCACCAAGCCCAAAAAGTAGAGTCATGAATCAGAAATGCAAAGGATGCAATGATGCAAATTACCCACCACGCAGGATTTCTTCCCTGGACCCATGTTTCAGACCACCATTCTGTTATGTATGGTGACCTCCAGTTCTTCCATGGGGTGCACAGAGAAATGGAGGGGCTTGAGTTGCTCTGTGCATCATTCGTCTGCATGATGGAGAGAGCTGTGGTTGAGTTTACAGTGGAGCATACTTTAGTACGTGGGTGACTGTTGTCTTAGAATGCATCCCCAGAATACACACTCTAGGACAGAGATTTGCATGCCAGAGGTTTACTGGGATGGACTCTTGGGAAGAACCTCCATGTTGTGGGAAGGGGGAAGCAGGACCAGACAGAGGGAGAAGAAGAATGGCGATGGGGTTGTCACAGTGGACTCAGCCAGTCCTGTGGGGACTTGAGTCAAGATGACATTTGGAAGCTGGGTGCAGTGGCTCATGCCTGTAATCCCAGCACTTTGGGAGGCTGAGGCGGGCAGATCACTTGAAGTCAGGAGTTCAAGACCAACCTGGCCAACATGGTGAAACTCCATCTCTACTAAAACTACAAAAAGTAGCTGGGAATGGTGGTGTGTGCCTGTAGTCCCAGCTAATCGAGAGGCTGAGGCAGGAGAATCGCTTGAACCCAGGAGGCAGAGGTTGCAGTGAGCTGAGACCGTGCCACGGCACTCCAGCCTGGGTGACAGAGCGAGACTGTCTCAAAACAAAATAACAACAGCAAAGATGGCATTTGGAGATGTCCAGAACGAAGGCAAGCTAGTTGAACCTTTGTACTCCCATACTGCTCAGCTATTGGATGTGGGAGGCCTCTGGGAAGGGGGTGTGACCTTGGCTGAGGCAGCTCCTTTGTGCTGAGAGCAGTTCCCAGAGTGGCACTCAGCTGTGAACCAGTTGTGTCGGATAAGAATGGTGTTGCCCCACACCTGCTCTCCACCTCAAACAGACTGAGGGGCCAGTCTTGGTCTCTTGGTAGCTGAGAGACTGGGGATCAGAGAACTTCCTGGAGACTAACTTTCCCCATCTGTAAAATGAGGGTGAGGCCAGGAGGGGCTGCATGGGCTGGTGTGGGAGGGCTGAATGAGGGGCTGTAAGTGAATCTCTAGCATGGCAGTGTAAGGAGAGGTTATAACTGCAGGCTAATGCAGAGCATCTGCCTGAGGCAAAGTGTGAGCTGTGTGTATGTGTTGGGGTAGGGGTGGGCAGGAATTGGGCATGGGGCAGAGAGTGTCCAGGAAAGTTTCTCTCAATTCAGGACAGTTGTACATTGAAGAAACTGTGGTACCTTGAGTTAGAGGCAAAGAAGTGGGGTGAGGGAGATAGCAAATGGGTGGAAAGAGTTGTTATTAGTCCAGAGGTGGGAAAGAGCCCCTAACTGCCAGGTGGTCCCGTCTTTGGGGTCTGTGACAGAACTCCTTTCTCTGTCACCCCATACTCCTGCACAGGAAACTGTAGCTTAGTAGCTTTCTGCTCCTGAAGTTACCATTCAGCCTTTTCACCTTGTTCAGCACGATCACTTCAGCAGCCAGGAGGGAAGAGACGAAAAACCCAGAAGAAGAATAGAATCCCAGAATTTCCAATGGGCAAAATATAAGCCACCATCAAATGCAAAATACCATTTGACCCAGCAATTCCATTACTGGGTATATACCCAAAGAATTATAAATTGTTATATTATAAAGACACACGCACACGTATGTTCATTGTGGCACTGTTTACAATAGCAAAGACCTGGAACCAACCCAAATGTCCATCATTGATAGACTGGATAAAGAAAATGTGGCACATATGCACCATGGAATACTACGCAGCCATAAAAAACGATGAGTTCGTGTCCTTCATAGGGACATGGATGAATCTGGAAACCATCATTCTCAGCAAACTGACACAAGAACAGAAAACCAAAACCTTATGTTATCGCTCATAGGCGGGTGTCGAACAATTAGAACACGTGGACACAGGGGAGGGGAGCATCACACACTGTGGTCAGTAGTGGGGGGCTAGGGGAGGGACAGCAGGGGTGGGGGAGGGTGGGGAGGGATAATGAGGGGAGAAATACCAGATATAGGTGATGGGGGGATGAAGGCAGCAAACCACCTTGCCATGTGTGTACTTATGCAACAATCCTGCATGATCTGCACATGTACCCCAGAACCTAAAGTACAATTAAAAAAAAAAAAAGAAATCCAAAGGGCAGTGACCACACGGCAGCTCCAGGAAAAGCCACTGGTGTGACAAGTCCCACTAATGTGCGGAGAGTTGTGTAGCTAGCTGGGTGAATGGCACTGGACGAAGAAACTCACTTGGTACCTTCCATCAAAGAGCTCAGACCAACCACAACCGGAAAATGTGCCTGTCAATTGCCTTGGATCTAAAGGAGGCTGAGGTCAACTCTGAGACCATCACTTAAATGTGTATATATTATATACACAGGCCAGGAACAGTGGCTCATACCTGCAATCCCAGCACTTTGGGAGGCGGAGGGCAGAGAATTGTTTGAGGCCAGGAGTTCCAGACCAGATTGGGTAACAAAGCCAGACCTCATCTGTATAAAATAACTTTTTTTCCTTCTTTTTAAAAAAATTGTTTAGAATTTTACTTTAAGTTCTGGGATACATGTGCAGAATGTGCAGGTTTGTTACATAGGTATACATGTGCCATGGTGGTTTGCTGCACCTATCAACCCATCATCTAGGTTTTAAGCCCCACAAGCATTAGGTATTTGTCCCAGTGCTCCGCCTCTCCTCACCCCTCACCCCCTGACAGGCCCAGTGTGTGCTGTTCCCCCTCCTTGTGCCCATGTGTTCTCATTGCTCAACTCCCACTTATGAGTGAGAACACGCGGTGTTTGGTTTTCTGTTTCTGTGTTAGTTTTCCGAGAATGATGGTAAAATAATTTTAAAATATATATTAGATGGGTGCAACAGCTACTCGGGAGGCTGAGGTAGGAGGATCCCTTCAGCCCAGGAGTTGGAGGCTGCAGTGAGTTATGATCACCCTTCCACTCCAGCCTGGGTGACAGAGCAAACCTGTCTCTAACACACACACACACACATACACACACACACACACACACAGAAATATATATACATGTGTATATACACATACACATACATATATACACAAACTTTTTGTTTTTAGAGCAGTTTTAGGTTCACAGAAAAATTGAGCAGAAGCTGCAGAGATTTCCCATATCCCCCGTCCCCATTCAGGCATAGCATCCCCTATTATCAACATCTCACACCAGAATGGCACATTTGTCACAGCTGATGAACCTATATTGATACTTCATCACCACCCAGGATCCATTGCTTATATTAGGGTTCCACCACTTTTTTGTTACTCAAATTTGACAGTTCAGCCCCTGAGAGCCACACTGTCTGGATTCTTCACAAAGGATGTGCGTGGAGATGAATGGAGGAAAGTAATTAATTGATTACCAATTAGTTTATTCAACAGTGATTAACATCTTGTTTTTGCCAGGCACTGCTCCAGTTACTGGGTCACAGAAGTAATAACGTTGGATTAAAACTTAAAAAAAATGATCATGCTGGGTGTGGTGGCTCATGCCTGTAATCCAAGCACTTTTGGAGGCTGAGGTGGGTGGATCACTTGAGCTTAGGAGTTCGAGACCAACCTGACAACATGGTGAGACCCTATCTCTACAAATATGAAAAAATTTACTGGGCATGGTGGCATGCACCTGTAGGCCCAGCTCCTTGAGAGGCTGACTTGAGCCCAGGAGGTCAAGGCTGCAGTGAGCTGAGATTGAGCTACTGTACTCCAGCTTGGGTGACAGAGTGAGACTGTCTATAAAAACAAAACAAAACAAAATGCCCCAGTCTGTGCTGTTGGAGGGCAGGTTAGTGCACTCCCAGGGCTGGTAGTGACCAGAAGGAGCATGAGAGAAGCTTCTAGGGGCTTCTCAGGTGCTATCTCTTGACTTAGGTGCTGATTACCCCGATGTGTTGAGTTTATGAAATTCCACTGAGTTGTACACCTACACTGTGTGCATTTCTCTGCATGTGCACTTTAATTTTTACAAAGCTAAAAAAACTTAAATGTTCTAAGCACTAAGAAGGTGTTTCTCTTTCCAATGCATAATTAAAAGAAAACCCTATCCTTAAAATGTATATAAGGAAGTCCAAAAACTTCTATTTTTTCCATTATGACTACTTTAATAAGTTTTTGAGATAGCAAATTTTTTTCTTTTTTTTTTTTTTAGATGGAATCTCGCTTTAACATCCAGGCTGGAGTGCAGTGGTGCGACCTCGGCTCACTGCGACCTCCGCCTCCCTGGTTCAAGCTATTCTCCTGCGTCAGCCTCCTTAGTAGCTGGGATTACAGGTGCCCACCAACTCACCTGGCTAATTTTTGTACTTTTAGTGGAGACGGGGTTTCTCCATGTTGCCCAGGGTGGTCTTGAACTCCTACCTCAGGTGATCCACCCACCTTGGCCTCCCAAAGTGCTGGGATTACAGGTGTGAGCCACTGTGCCTGGCCGCATATCTCATTTTTAAAAGACTTTTTCTTTCTCCCTTCCCCCTGCCACATGTTCTTGTCTAAAACACCTGCTTTAGTTTGCTATGTATCCAGTCCTGCAGATAGATAAAATCACAAGGTCACTATCTTCCTGGAATTGCAATTGTTTTTATTTTATTTTGTTTACTTTTTAAAAATGGGGGTCTCTCTATGTTGCTGAGGATGGACTTGAACTCCTGGGCTCAAACGAATCACCCAGCACAGCCTATGGGGTAGCTGAGACCAGAGGTGTGCACCACCTAATTCTTTTGTTTGTTTATTTTTGAGATGGGGTCTTGCTCTGTCACCCAGGCTGCAGTGCAGTCAGCTCACTGCAATCTCGGCCTCCCAGGCTCAAGCTAGCCTCCCACCTTAGCCTCCTCAGTAGCCGGGACCACAGGCACATACCAACAAGCCCAGCTATTTTTGTGTGTGTGTATGTATTTTTGGTAGAGACGGGTTTTGCCATGTTGTCCAGGCTAGTCTTGAACTCCTGAGCTCAGGTGACCCAACTGTCTCAGCCTTCCAACTAATTCTAAAGGAAGTTCTAATGAGGGAAAATAGCCACTTTACAAGCAAATACAGAACAAGTCAATTGCAGAGAGCAATGGATACTGAAGGGAATAAAAGAAGGCAAAGAGATAGAGTGGTGGTGGGGGGTGGGAGTAGCAAGGGAAGTTTCCCTGAGAAGTTGACATTTAAATAGAGTCCTATGCCAGGTGTGGTGGCTCATACCTGTGTTCCCAGCACTTTAGGAGTCTAAGGTGGGAGGATCACATAAGGCCAGGAGTTCAAGACCAGCCTGGGCAAGACAGCAAGACCCCCACCCCTACTAAATATGTACATACATACATACATACATACATGGTGCACCTCAGGAGTCTGAGGTGGGAGGATCACATAAGGCCAGGGGTTCAAGACCACCCTTCAAGACAGCGAGACCCCCACCCCTACTAAATATGTATGTACATACAAACATACATACATACATAGAGCTCTAAATGATGAAATGAAGCCAACCATGAGAAGACCTCTCTAGGTAGTGGAAACACAGTAACTGAGGCCCAGGAGTTTCCTGGAGTATAACAGGAAGGTGGATGAGGCTGGAGTAGAGGAGAGAGGGGTGAATGTGGCTGAAATGAGGCTGGAAAGGGAAGGGGCAAAGCAGTTGTTTTTAGTCTTAGTTGTACCTTAACCATTACCAGGGGAGCTTTTAAAAATACCAGGCCAAGTGCAGTGGCTCATGCCTGTAATTCCAACACTTTGGGAAGCTGAGGCAGAAGGATTGCTTGAGCTGAGGAGCTCAAAACCAGCCTGGGCAACATGGCAAGACCTTATCTCTATTTTAAAAAAATAGGTCAGGTTCAGAGGCTCATGCCTGTAATCCCAGCACTTTGGGAGGCCAAGGCGGGTGGATCACTTGAGGCCAGGAGTTCAAGACCAGTCTGGCCAATATGGTGAAACTTCGTGTCTACTAAAAATACAAAAATTAACCTGATGTGGTGGTGTGTGTCTGTAATCCCAGCTACTTGGGTGGCTGAGGCACAAGAAATGTTTGAACCTGGGAGGCAGAGGTTGCAGTGAGCCGAGATTGCACCACTGCCCTCCAGCCTGGGCGACGGAGCATGATTCTGTCTCAAAAAACAAAACAAAAAGCAAACAAAAACAAACAAAAAATTATCTGGATATAGTGGTGTATGCCTGTAGTCTCCACTATTCTGGGGCTGAGATGAGAGGATGGCTTGAGCCCAGGAGTGCAAGCTTGCAATGAGCTATGATCATGCCACTGCACTCCAGCATGGGCAGCAGAGCAAGTCTCCATCTCAAAAAATAATAAATAAACATCAATGCCTGGAACCCATCCTGACAGCAGATGCTGACTCCGTTGGTTGTATTTTGTAGCAGCATTTCTTGCAAACCCCCAGGAGACGCTGGATGCTCCTGGTCCAAGGGCCACTCTTTGAGTAGCAAGGCTTTGGCTGTGATAAGGAGGCTTATTTTCACAGACCCACGGGAAGCTGTTGGAGAATATTAAGCAGCAGGATAGCACAACCTTACAGAGGTTTTCAAAAGATTACTCAGGCCACATTGTGGAAAATGGATCGGAGGCAGACAAGAGTGGAAGCCGGATGACAAGTGATGAGCAATGAGAAGGCTGAGTGACTTTTGCTGCTTTCCAGGCTGTCCAAGGCCCTAGGCTCTGGGCATGGGGATAGCAGGAGAGAGATTAGAAACTCATAGTGTCTAAGGCCTGGATCTAGAATCTTCACCCATGTCATCTCATTAAATACTCAGAATTATCCTGGAAAGAATCACTCACCCAAGTAATGACTTTCAAACCCAGATCCATCCCCAGCCACAGAGATCTCAGCGAGCAGAAAGGACATGCAGCTACAGACAGGTCCAGAGGAGCAGAAGAACAGGCTGTTGCTTTCAACTGTAAGAAAGTGTCTCCACTTTTTTGTTGCCAGTGAATAGAATAGTGCTCTCTTGGGTGAGAGATGAATGCTGCATGCGAAGATGAAGGAAGGAAGGATGGTTTTTATTTGGAGGCGTGACCCTGCTGAATGGAGAATACTTCCCCCAGCTCCATACCCTTGTGCCTTGTGTGATGTCTTCAAACCAATCCCCATAGCCCTGAGAAAGACAGTCATGAGTCAGAAAAGCAAAAGAAACAATGAAGACCTCCAGGAATGAGAAATGTATCATGACTGGGCAGGCTGAGGACCTTTCCTGCCTGCGCACTCTCTGTGACCATCGTGAGCTGCAGGACACCACGCTTCTCCCAACACCGCATAGACAAGCTGACTGAGTTGAGTTGTTTTTGCTTCTAGTGGTTTGTTCACTTCCAGTGTTAATTCTTCAACCTCCAGAGAATCTAGATTCCAGGTTGTCTGGAAACTCATCAGCCCAGGAAAGAAATAAAAGCAGATGTTGTTGCAAGACAAAATGACCCAACGTTACCCACATTTTCTAATATGTGGGACCCCTTTTTAATATAAAAAGATGTTCATGGATCCCCCATATAATTGAGCTGTTACGTTTTTTTTTTTTTTTTTTTTGATAGAGTCTCACTCTGTTGCCCAGGCTGGAGAGTGCCATAGCGCGATCTTATTTCACAGCAACCTCCACCTCCTGGGTTCAAGTGATTCTCGTGCCTCAGTCTCCCAAGTAGCTGGGATTACAGCTGTGTGCCACCACACCTAATTTTTTTTTTTTTTTTTTTTTTTTGAGACAGAGTCTTGCTCTTGTCACGCAGGCTGGAGTGCAATGGCACAATCTCAGCTTGCTGCAACCTCTGCCTCCCGGGCTTCAAGCAATTCTCCTGTTTCAGCCTCCAAAGTAGGTGGGATTACAGGTGCCGGCCACCACGTCCAGCTAATTTTTGTATTTTTAGTAGAGACAGGATTTCACCATGTTGGCCAGGCTGGTCTCAAACTCCTGACCTCAAGTGATCCACGTACCTTGGCCTCCCAAAATGCTGGGATTATAGGTGTGAGCCACCATGCTCAGCCTATGCCCTTTTTTTTTTAACAAGAGAATTCAAATACCAAGTTCACAAACTGGCAGTCCTGCCAGAGGACGTATTTTGGTTGGCTCTTGCAGTGTTTTGGAAAGACTGACAATCATGGCCAACATTTTAAAAACTGCAGTTGTTTACACAAAAATGTAGATTTCTGGTCTCCCGCACAAAATCAAAAGACCTGGCAACAATGGGCCTGCATTCCTGTAACAGATCATGTGATTTCCAGTTTGCCAGAGTCCTCACCCAGCCCCTTCTTGCATGTGTAACCTGTCTGGCCTCTGTAGACACCTGACTGGGGCCCCTGCATACAGATTTGAGAGCCCATTGTCTCCCCCATGAGGTCTATGGCCCTTAAATTGGGAACAAAAGACTCTTTATCTGGGATGTAAAAGCAGTTTGGAAGCAGTTCAGTTCAAAAGGCCTTAGTTATCGCTCAAAAGAAGATGCTACAAAGTGAAAAACAAACATAGAAATAACCACAGCTTTCCATCCGGAATTCTTTGATGTTCGTGGTCTCTAGTTATCAAAGTGGGTGAGTTGTACAGGCAGTACTTTCAGGTTTTGATCCCTTCAAGCAAAAGGGACAATAAAACCCTCATATAACATGAGAAATGTTATCTTAGGATACATCATTCTGTTGTGTGTGTCTATGTGTGCATGTCCACGTGCACACATGCTCAGATAACTTGATTAAAACTTGATTGGCAGTAAATAGGTTCAGGGCGCACTTGTCTTTCCCTACCCGCCTCCCAAATTTCATGGAAGACAATATGGCACTATAACTCAAAAGCCTTTCCAATATGGCTATCTGCAAGGAGGGAGAAAGCTAGAATGAACCATGTCATACTGGATTCGACTGAATGAACAGTGTCAAACATGTCTTCATACTGGAGATAACACTATGAAGTCCTGTATAGCTTAAAATAGATACGGGTAGATAAATAAAGAAATAGTTATCAATGTATCTGTACACATGGGTTGGGATATGCATAGATTTCCAGGCTCTTTCCATTGACAAGAACAACATTATCGCAACAGCAATGAGCACACCCAGCCAGCACTTAGATCTTGGTTTCTAATACCACTCTCCAGTCTAAGGAACCAAGGATCCTTGCAGAAATGGCTTCTTCCAGGGCTGAGGCAGGGAATGTACAAGATGTGCATGGAGCATCTTGTAGTGCTGGAAAGCCAGGTCATGTTCAAAATCCTAACAGATGGGGGGGTATTTCAAAGGGACACAGGAGGCAACTGAAAGCACTCCCAGTGCCAAAGGTGGAACAATTTGAGCAATAAATTAAACAGTGCAGTATTAGATTATAACCCAAAGCACAAAATAAATGTCTGAGTCCATACTGATGTAAATAAAGGAATGAATAAATAAGCAAATGGGGAAGAACAGATACATTTCCGGTTCAGAAGAATCCCAAATAATATATGTAGACACAGCCCCCTCAAGGAAGTGAAGCCCAATTTCCTACTCCTAAAGTGTGGGCTGTGCATAATGACTACCTTCCAAATAGTACAATAGGGAAAGGGAAGAAAGGAAAGAAAAAAGTAACTCTACAGTGGTGAGACCTGGGAAACACGACTTCAGACAGGCGATCAAGGCTAACGTCACCCGTGGTGAGTCATGTTGATAGCATGTCCTTGATTTGATGTGTTGAGAAGGACATTTTACCTTGGTGGACTTCCTCCCCCCAAGCCCATTACCCCTCATGTTATCATGAGCAAAACAGCCCAAAGCAAACTGAGGAATATTCCACAGAATATCTAGCTAGCACTTCTCAAAACCGTCAAAGCCATCAAAAACAAGCAAAGTTTGAAAAACCATCACGGTCTAGAGGAACCCAAGGCAACATGATGACTAAACATAATATGGGATCCTGGATCAGAAAAGGATGTCAGGGGGCTGGGCGTGGTGGCTCACGCCTGTAATCCAAGCACTTTGGAGGCCAAGGTGGGCAGATCACCTGAGGTTGGGAGTTCAAGACCAGCCTGACCAACATGGTGAAACCCTGTCTTTTTTTTTTTATAAAAAAAGAAAAGGATGTCAGGGAGAAACTTGGGAAATCAGAATAGGCTATGACATTTAGTTAATAATAATGTGTCTATACTGGTCCATTAGTTGGAACAATGTATCATATTCATGCAAGATCTTAACCAGGAAACTGTAATGAGGGGGAAATGGATGTGGGTGGGAACTCTGTATTATCTTTGCAAGTTTTCTGTAAATCTAAAATTATTCTAGAATAAAAAGTTTATTTAAAAATATGCTATAATCTTCTGACTCAATAATTTCAGTTTTAGAAAACTATTATGAGTGTGTGCAAGGATTTAATGACTGTGTGTGTGTGTGTGTGTGTGTGTGTGTGTGTGTCATTTT
Source organism: Ateles fusciceps (assembly GCA_036589455.1). Classification (NCBI taxonomy): domain Eukaryota; kingdom Metazoa; phylum Chordata; class Mammalia; order Primates; family Atelidae; genus Ateles; species Ateles fusciceps. The sequence continues at coordinate 27,541 of JAZHEH010000903.1, forward strand.
TAATTGGGAGCAAACCAAACACCCAATAACTGGGGATTAATCAAATAATTTATAGTACATTATACCACAAAATATTATACAGTCATTAAGTGATGGAGTAAAATATCTGATATAGGAAGGACGATCATGGTATTTTAGTAAGGGAAAAAGTACATTACAAAAAAATGTAGACTTTCACTCCATTTTGGTTAAAAACAAGGGCTAACCAAACAGAATAGAAAATGTACATATACATACTTGAAGGGGTTTATCTTTGGGCTAAGAGACTATAAAGATAATTAGTACTTGTACCTTTCAAACTGATTTTAATTTTCTAAATTTTCTATAGTGAATAATGCATTGCTTTTGCAATAAAAAAGAAAAGCAATTACATACACACATGCGCACACACACACAGAAAGAGAGACGACAAAGAGAGAGAGAGAGAGAGAGAGATCTTTTGAAAAAGAAGACACAGGCCTCCAGGCCCAGGTTGAGGACCCTCACTTAGGCCACTGTGACAGCAACTTTTGGGTATGATCCAGTCTTCCCCCTCTTCTCAAGGTCATTGAAAAATGTAGAAAAAAATCCTTTTTAGAGGGTTTTCTTGCTGACCACATCTAGGAAACATAACAAAGTGGCTCACATGGGGTGGAGAGATTCGAGAACATCACAGAGATCGTCTACCCACAGCGCCCCCTCCCTATCCGTCACTTATGCTTCCGTTCTTAGGTGAATCTCACAGGTCTGAGTTTCAGGGGCTGCAACATGTCAGAGCTAAGCTATCTAAATTCTAGCTCCAAAGAGCTCTCTGTTTGCTCAGGCTGTTGAGTCTGGAGGACACTTCAACCTGCCTGGCAGCTAGTAGGTTCTCCACAAACACTTGGTGAAGGAGTGAGAGAGTGGGTGGGCGGGTGGATGCATCCTCTGTTCAGTTTGTTCTGAGTCCTCTCCTGTTTGCAGTTCTAAAGTGGAAGGGTTTTGGTTATAGTTTTTGGAAGCTCTGCTCCTTGCAGGACACCAGTTCTACCCCCCAGGATCCCCAGAGCAGCTTCAAAAGAAGCTGTTGCCTAAAATTCTTGTTCAAATGGGTCTGGAGGAGGGGGACAGACATCAGTATGTGTGTGTGTGTGTGTAATATATATATATATGTGTGTGTGTGTATATATATGTATATATATATGTGTGTGTGTGTGTATATATATATATATATTTAGAGATAGGATCTTGCTCTGCTGCTCAGGCTGGAGTGCAGTGCTGCAATCATAGCTCAGTGCAGCCTCAGACTCCTGGTCGCAAGCCATCCTCCTGCCTCAGCCTCCTGAGTAGCACAGTCTTGTGACCTCATGCCCAGCTAATTTTTGTTTCTATTTTTTGTGGAAACAGTATCTCACTTTGTTGGCCAGGCTGGTCTCAAACTCCTAGGCTCATGCAGTCCTCCTGCCTTGGCCTCCCAAAGTGCTAGGATTACAGGTGTGGGTCACTGCACCCAACTAACATCAGTATTTTTAAGCACCCGCCAGGTAACCTCCTGTGAGCCAGGACTGAGGATTATTGCTTATCGCTGCACTCTGAGCTCCTGTCCCTGTTTGAGGGGCAATTACAGGTCAGTTCCATTTGCAGACCCAAAATGACTGCAGACTCAACATAGACAATGAAACCCTTTCTGGCCCAGGGTGTCATCTTCTTGGGACTTTAGTAACTCATGAAGGCACCAATCAGCCCCTCTCTCCTCCCTTTGCTGGTATTTTGAGAACCTTAGTTTTATAATAAAACGTTAATTCACTTATTCAGACACAGTAGTAGATGTCATGTACACCAAAGAATGAGGAGGGTTAATTCTTTAATACTTTTACTTAAGAGAAGAGGGGGGGACTGGCATAGACCCACAGTAATTGCTGTTTGAGAAGAAATAAAAACAAAAAGGTTAAAAAAAAAAAGAGAGAGAGAGGGGGAAAAGTATTATGGGGGAGTCTGTAGTCGTGAAATATCTGCAGGATGAGCACACATCTCAGCAAGCCCAGACCTTCCTCTCTAGAGAATGGTTCAGGAGTGTCTTCGGAGATAATGGTAGTATCGACACAGCCCCGTGAGCAGCTTCTTTGCAGCTCTAATCTCAGCTGTAATTGATTAATTTTTAGGGCACAGTTGGGTGTCTGGTAAGGAAGAGGTTTAATTTTGTTTTCTGCAAGAAAGACAGTTGCTATACAGGTCTGAAAGAGCTGCAAGCTCAGAGGACAAATTTATAGAAAGAGAATGAGATGGAAAGTTGGTGACTCCCAGGGCAAACTGGGCTTAGCTCATGGTATGGGCAGACAATGCAAATCCCTAGGTGGGGGTCACCTTGAGGATGGAAGGAGGCAGGAGGCAGGACCAGGAGGCAGGTCACGGAAAGAGAATGGCAATTGGGAGCTGGTGGACACTTGTGTGTGCATTGGGGGGCTCCTGACCTTGTCATCCTGGGGACAGACTTGGACCTGAATCTAAAGATCTGTATGTCTTGTTTTGATGTGATGCACCTTGTGCAAAACTGTCCTCCTTAGAGGCAGTAGAGCATGGTAGCCAAAGGTGAAGACTTTGGTTCAAATCCTGGTCTATTCCTTATTAGCTGTGACCCAGGAGGGTTTCTTAACCTCTTCAATCCTCAGTTTTTTCATCTGTAAAATGGAGACAATCCTAATACCTCTTTGAGGGTTTTGGTTTTTTGTTTGTCTGTTGTTTTGCTTTTTTGAGATGGGATTTTACTCTGTAGCCCAGTCTGGAGTGCAGTGGCACAACGTAGCTCACTGTAGCCTGTATCTCCCAGGCCCACACATTCCTGCCACCTCAGCCTCCGAGTAGCTGGGAATACAGGTGTGCACCACCACACTCAGCTAATTTTTAAAATTTTTAGTGGCAATGAGGTCTCACTATGTTGCCCAGGCTGGTCTCAAACTCCTGGGCTCAAGCGATTCTCCTTCCTCAGCCTCCCAAAGTGCTTGGATTACAGATATGAGTCACCACACCTGGCCTTAAAGTTGTTTTAAGGATTACATGAGTTATTGTATGAAACATACTGAAAATAATACTTCATCTATAAATTGCAAAATCACCCAATAACAATGTTGTTTTTATTTTTATTATTAACACCTTGAAGAGTAATGGCAACCTGGCTAGAAACTGCGCTGTCTCTGGAGACTGAGATCTAGCTGCCATCCGCACCAGGAGTAGCAACTTGAGAATGTATCTGGGGTTTCCCCGTCCCAGTAGTACACCATGGGACACACTTGGTAGCACAAAACCCCATTCTGAAGCTCACATCGCAGTGGAAGTTATGACGTACCAGAGCCTCCACAAAGCACATCTTGGTTCCAATTCAGGCTGCAAGTCTGGAGAAAGCTGCACTGAACACTTAGGAGCCCAGAGTGACCTGGAGACTTAGGAAGAAACCCAAGGTGGGAGAGATCGGACTTCTTGCTAAACTGGCAGGTGGAGGTCTAAGACTTGGGCTCTGAGGGTCACTTCTGAAAATTCATACTTTAGCACAGACTGCAGGGGTAGACGGTCCTCCCCAAAGTGCCTGGGAGGGCAGTTACCATACCTTCCTAACACCACTTTATCCCCCAGTGCTTGACATCTAGTGAATACTGTCTATCATTAGGAGGAATGAATGAATGAAGCACAATACCGTTCTCAAAGTCCTTTTACAGCTACGATCTCATTTAATTCTCATAGTAGCTCTATGAAATATGCAGGTCAAATATCCTTTTTCTAATTTTGCTAGATTATCACAAGACTCTTGCAGCAGGCAAGATTCCAGATCTCATTCCCCTATGACCCCTCACTGTTCTTTCTGCAACATGTATCTTCTAAAATATCTTTTTGTGCTGGGTACAGTGGCTCATGCCTGTAATCCCAGCACTTTGGAAGACAGAGGTGGGAAGATTGCTTGAGGCCAGGGGTTCAAGACCAGCCTAAGCAACATAGTGAGACAATGAATTATCTTTTGTTTGTTTCTGTCAGGAGTTAAGGGCAATATGGTTTCATCACCATCATTCACCTAGACTTTATGGAGTGTGTAAGTCACTTGACCTTCTTGCCAAGCATCCCTGGGCTACAAAGACAATTATCTCCTCCACTGCCCTGGAATCTGGATCTTCTGCCCATTGGAACAGACAGATTTCTCCCTCAGCCTGTGGGCAGTATTAATGAACAGGGGGCTGGGAACCCCGAGGCCTTGGCACAGGTGACTCTGCTGCCATCAGGAATGGTATTGTGTCCCTTCGTGATGGCTGATTAGGGGATTTCTCATTCCCAAGCGAAGGGGAAACTGTCCTCACTGCCTGGAGCGGAGATGTTCTGATGCCTTCTTCCAGCATTCTCTCTAAGCTAAGAGTTTGCAGATAAATTAGTTCAACCGTTGGTGGAAGACAGTGTGGTGATTCCTCAAGGATCTAGAAATAGAAATTCCATTTGACCCAGCAATCCCATTACTGGATATATATCCAGAGGATTGGATATATTATATTATAAAGACACATGTACACATATGTTCACTGCGGCACTGTTTATAATAGCAAAGACCTGGAACCAACCCAAATGCCCGTCGATGACAGACTGGACAGGGAAAATGTGGCACATATACACATGGAATACTATGCAGCCATAAAGAATGATGAGTTCATGTCCTTTGTAGGGATATGGATGAACCTGGAAACCATCATTCTCAGCAAACTGACACAAGAACAGAAAATCAAACACTGCATGTTCTCACTCATAGACGGGTGTTGAACAATGAGAACACATGGACACAGGGAGGGGAGCATCACACACTGGGGTCTGTTGGTGGGGGCTAGGGGAAGGACAGTGCGGGGTGGGGGAGGCTGGGGAGGGTTAACTTGGGGGAGAAATGCCAGATATAGGTGACGGGGGGGACAGAGGCAGCAAACCACATTGCCATGTATATACCTATGCAACAATCCTGCATGATCTGCACATGCACCCCAAAACCTAAAATACAATTAAAAAAAAAAAGATGGTATCCCTGTCATCCACCTCCTGTCCATTAAATAAAGAAATACAGACCAGAAATAGAAGAGAATTTGCAAACATGAAGAATGCTAGGGCTTTACATCTCAGCCAGAAAAAAAAAACAAACAAAAAAAAACAACTCTAAGACAGACTAGGTGACAACTGCAAGGAGAAACTGACATCTGAATCTTTGTTTTTTCGGTTTTGTTTGTTTTTTGAGACAGTTGCATTCTGTCACCCAGGCAGGAGTGCAGTGGCACAATCTCGGCTCACTGCAATCTTCACCTCCCCGGGTCAAGCAATTCTCCTGCCTTAGTCTCCCAAGTAGTTGGGATGTGCCACCACGCCCAGCTAATTTTTGTATTTTTAGTAGAGACAGGGTTGCACCATGTTGGCCAGGCTGGTCTCAAACTCCTGATTTCAGGTGATCTGCCCACCTCAACCTCCCAAAGTGCTGGGATTACAGGCATGAGCCACCACACTCAGCCCTGACATCTGAATCTTTGGCTAGCAACTCATTAAGATAAAGAAACTTAACTGCATCTTGCTCTAACCACCAGAACTGAATACAGTGAGAGGTCCTGGGATAATCTGACAGATATCCTAAGGAGTTTATTTAGAGAATATGTGAACACAGAAACTGGTCCCAGCCTGGAAAATTCTGCAAGAAAGAAGATGGCTGCAGCTGTCACAATGGAAGGGTAAAGTCTTAGAGGACAGCAGTTAGGCAAGCTGCACCTCTACCACTGCGTTCTAGAGGTTTCCCGCTGGCCAAGTAGATGCTGTAGAAGGGCTAAGACATCTTCATGGGACCCTGCCAAAGCATGTGCCTTCTGGAGTAAAGGCACTCAGCAGTGCCAGGTGTAGACTACAGGAATCAGGAGCTAAAGGGAGGCTGCAAAAGGCAGCTGGAGGGTACACCATACCCCTGACAAGCAACTGGGTAATGTGGACATAACCAAAAGGAGGGGCTCCAAAAAAAACCATCCTGAGTGAACATCTCTGTGAGTCCACATTTGGACACCTGTCACACAAGAGGGCACCAGAAGCTGGATTACAATAGTCTCAGTCAAACAAAACCTTGTCCTTTCTCCTCTAATCTTTCTTTTGATCAGAAGCCAAAATCAGAAAGGAAGAGGAGGTAGAAGAGTGAAGAAACATCATGCTCCTCTTCTCCACTGCAGGTCCCTGAGCCACGTTAGATCTCACCTGAGAGGTAGATAAGCTTTCAACGGAATGTAAGCTTTTGACTGTACATTTCACAATGGTGAATTTTAACCACGAAAACAAGGCTTGTTCTTATAGTTAAATGTGAAATCTTGCCAAGAGGTGAGAAAGGAAGATCCAGTATGGCAGGGCTAAAGTCAAGGATGGGAAAAAAATAAAGCCAGTTGCTATTCGTATGTCATCAGGTATAAACCATATACCAGTCAAATTGGTCCACAGGGCTGCCATCCACCCTGTTATTCAAGTCAGAAATACAGGAGTATTTCTGATTCTCCCCCTAAGATACTGATTTTCAGTCATTACGTCTTAAACCTCTTTCAACACATCTCTCTTCCTCCTTAGCCCCTGAGGTACTAGTCTAGTTAAAACATGAAGTATTATAATAATCTCTTAGTGATTCTCTACTTAAATTTAAATTTAAATCTTAAATTAAAAAGATGAAATTTAACACACAGGCCCCAGCCTAGAGACCCTGATTTAAATGAGGTAGGGTAAGGGCCTGCTATTAGTTTTCTCAAGAGGTCCCCAGTACTAACTGCAGCCAAGGCTGAGAATCACTAACCTAACTGGTCTTTCCTATAATACAGGCTTATCTTCCCCCAAACTCTCTCTCTAATGCCACCAGAGTCATATTTTTTAAAATGCAAATGTCATATTATTTGTAGCAGTGGTTCCCAATCTAAGCTACCCATTAGAATCACTTAGGGAGCTTTGTAAAATCCTGATACCAGGCCAATTCTGGAGAGATGAAAACAGAATCTCTGGGGATGAGAACCAGGCATCAATATTTATTGAAACTCTCCCACTGATCCCAGTAAGCACATATGGGAGAGAATCACTGTCCCAGAAGCAATGAGAAGCCACAGAACTCCCCTGAAGATAATGAAACCATCCATCTAACCTTAGCACCCTCGGCTCACACAATGCAAAAATCAATGAGGCTCCCTGAAAGGCCAGACTTTTACACCTTTATGTAAAGTATCACCTCAATCCAGAAAGCTCTTTCTGCTCATCCAGAGCTAAGTCCAACCCACCTTTAAGGTTAAGATCTTTCAAGAGTAAGCTCCTTCGTATAAACCTTCCCTGACAAACACATAGCAGAGTCATTAATCCATCTGTGACCATTACAATTCTGTAGGATAATTTTTAATGTTTCAGTCTAACTCCCTTATTGAACTTCTTGAAATGAGAAACCTTATCTTATTCATGTTTTATCTCTAGTGCCTATCACTATGCATGGCACACAGTTACCCTCAAATTTCTGCCAAATTCATTAAATTTAGGAAAAAAATAATTATGCAGGTAAAATTTGACTTTAATAAACTGTATGATATCATATTTGTACCTTATATTCAAGACTCATTAGAAAACCACTAATGCCAAGACTCATTCGAAAAACACAAAATGTAAGGCAAATGTTTAATGTTTGTTCTATTTATAAACAGTAACAAATCTGAGAAGGCAGGTGCAAAGGGCAGTATGTTTCCAGAGTCACAAGCGTGAAACCTGACAGAATAATCATGCTGGGCTTTCTATCTGAATGATATGTCCTTTAAACATACCTGTTTCAAAACGTTATGCTGGTATAACAACAACTGTACATTTTAGGAAAGTGAGTTAGACGACTTTATCTGACAGTAAAGCAAGAAAGCATTTCAATGCTTCCAGTAAAATGTACTCAAGCTTAAATAACACTGATAATATGGCCACCAGCATCTGATGGCAATTTCTAGTACTCTGGGTCCTGCTACCAAGCAAAAGCTCAGATCTCCATTTTATTTAAAAGTTACATTTGACATTTTATATTTATATCATAAGTCTATATGTACCTCCCACAAAGACAATAATTTTGCTAAAATATTAACTAAAGAAGAACTAAACACCTACATTATAGACTTTATTCAAAAGATTTCTTGTACCCACATTCATATGGGCTATGGAAATCATTTTCACATGCAAAATCATGACTATGTTACTATGTGTTTAAAGTAAGCTTTTTAATCTGTCATACATCCTTGATTACTAAATTAATCTGGTACTCACTGAAGGCCTGTTACTTGCTTGGGAGTGTATTAAAACTGAAGTATCTGAAGTGACTAGTAAAAAAATAAAGGCATTAACCACAACATTTGATATTTATGGCTGATTGATTTTTTACCTTATTTGGTGCTTTTAAAGATGAGATGGCTATTTGATTTGTTGTCTGTGTTGTAGAATTTAAAGGTGATCCAATAACACCACTTTCAGATATTGTTCTGTCTTTGATGGAGCTCTGGGAGTAGACAGTGAGAGACCCCTACCTGCAAATGAGAGGCAGCACATCAGCTTAACTTTTTCAATGATCATATAATACTTTACTTGATGATCCTCTACACTCAAAAGGACTGCAGAATGTATGTTTGCTATTTCAGGTTCAACACTTAATGAGGCATAATTAACTGTGGTAAACCTAAGCAGAACTAAACAAAACAATGCTTCTTAGTAATACTTAATATCAGCTTACATAAACTCTACAGAAACAGTTTAGCTCGTGTCTTCATCAATACTGTTGTTATACCCATCAGAGATAAAGCTCGGGACAACTAGGCAACGTGCCCCCGCGTAACACAGCTCCTGAAAGTCAGGACATTAGTTCAAGTCTTAAAACTTCAATACCTGTGTCCTACTATCTATAGCTGTCTTCAAATTTGAACTTAAACCATAAAGATATAACTGAAATCCATACTTACGAAACAGATAGTTATTGGACTAACTTAAACACTGCCAGGTTTAATGCTGTCTGATTTTAGAGTGCCAAACGTGATAAAACGTGTTTCTCCAGCCACCCCAGCCAGATTCCATACTGTGTTCCCTTCTGGACAAGATCCTTCAGGAACCACAATGAAAAACTGTAGTGTCTGCAAGCTTGGGGAACTGGAAATCATATTACATTGAGTTGAAATATCAGAAATTTTGATCCTAGGCAAGAAAGGACAAATTCTTGAAGCCTGTGTGATAGTCATTATTCCCATTCACCAAGTATGCTAGCTTTCTCCCATTCTGGGCACTTGGTAGAATGACACGTGCACTTCCTACCACTCCCATGCATCTTGTAGTTCAGTTAGAGTCATGTCACCACTCCTGGCAGACGAGTTATGAGTAGAAGTGATGTGTGTCATTTTTGGGCCACAGCATTTATTACTGCCTATGCAAGACCTTCCAAAGTTTATTTTCCTCTGCCATCTGAAATGGTGGCTCCTCCGTTAGCCTGTGTCCCTGAATGACTATGAAGAGAAGATACCTTTTTGAACCCACAATGGTCATACAGATAATCATGAAATATGAATTTTTTGAAAAACAGGTTTTTTACCCTTCTGAGGTTTGAAGATTGTTTATTTTGGCAGAAAAACCAAGATTATCCTAACTAATCCAGGTTATCAGTTTGAAGGATTAGAACCAGTCTGTATGACATGAAATGTAGAGAAACAGAAAATATTTCAGCTGAGCACTAAGAAAGAGCTACTAACAAAAATTTCCAATTGAAATGACTATTTCAACACAAGTGAGTTTCTAGTCACTAAAGGTGTCCCAAGCAGATGCTGGATAATCAAATACACTGGCTAAAGAGGAAAGTCAAGCGTCTAAGAAGCAGAGAAGACGGATAACTAAATTATCTCTAGAATCTGCTCTAACCTTCAGATGCTATGATTAAACTCATAGATCCAGCTAGGGATGAAAGCCAGGGAGCAATGGAGGAGAGAGCATGAGAGGGAGGGGAGAAAGGGAAAGAGAGAAAGAAGGGACTTTCACTTCAGACAAAAATAAAGAACAAATGCTTAGCAGCTTCTGGGTCATTTTTCCTGATAACAATGCCAAAGTATGTTTTCTTCTTTCTTTCTTTTTTTTTTCTGAGACAGGGGTCTCACTCTGTCACCTAAGCTGGAATGCAGTGGTGCGAGCATAGCTCACTGCAGCCTTGAACTTCTGGGCTCAAATGATCCTCCCACCTCAGCCTCCTGAGTAGCTGGGACCAGAGGCACATGTCACCGTGCTCAGCTATTTTTAAAATTTGTTAGACATGGAGTTTTGCCATGTTGCCCAGGTTGGCACAGTTTCTTTTTTTAAAAGTGAATCAAGTTTTATCCCCATCTATGAATTTTTTTAAGTATTTTAAATACAATTTTCAAAATTTCTTTTTAGTACATAATTAATTTTATTGAAATTCGGCCAGGTTTTTAAAAAACCTGAATACTTCTTAACTACATAAACTCAATTCTATAGAAACCAAATGAATCTACATCAAATATTTTTAGAGACCCACCCTAAAATGTTGAGCCTGCCTAAAGTAATATGTTTGTCTATTCTGGTTTCCAAAGCTAATAGCTGTGGGATAAGTGTGAGGCCCCAACAACCATTATGTTAAGAAAAGAAATTACCAGTGAAAACACAGTTTCATAAAGTGTTCATTCTTTATAGTCACTGCTATAATTTCATATTTGTTACGAATTACCTTTCAGATAATATTCATATAGAAAATCCTCAATTCCTGAGGATAATTGATATCAGAAAAAAGCCACTTAATGTTAATTCACTTAAAACAGGAAGAAAAATTTCACTATAAATAACAAAACTAAAAGTAAAACTTTTACTTTCTTGTGACCTATATTTTTTAAAAATTCAGTTTCTAATGCAACTATACTAACTCTTAGGATGACCAAAGAAAAAAAATCAGCTGTTGAGTTTCAGGGAGAAAGAATGCTTCTGAAAATGTGGACAACAGCACAATGATAAATTCTGTTGATAATGATAGGTGGACACACATAATCAAAAAGCAGGTCATTTCTACCAAAACATTTCTAGATTTCATCAATTTTCCCAAGAACCTTGATAACCTTTGAAATTCAAGTTACTCTTTTTGAGGGTCTGCTTGGTTTTCATCCTGATGGCATTTCTGACTATCTAATCTCCAAATCCCTATTTATCCTTAGCTCCACAGATTCAAGCAAGCATGCAAGTTACATAATTTCCCCTTGAAATAATTTCGATTGTCAGGTATTCTCCGAGAATCAAAAGAGACGTACTCCATAAAGCCACAGATTGGATAGGCTGGGGCAGGAAGCTAAAATATTTGAGTAAAGCCAAATTCTGTAACAGATTAATTTCACATTGTGATGAAGCTTGCTCTCATGAAACAACCTTGTTTCTTGAAAGCTCTGATAATGAGAACCTCTGTATCTCATGTAACCACCTCAAGTCTTGTCAGGTGGTTGGTATCTACATTTTACTGACGTAAGATGAACAAAACAATATATTTACCCAAGATCACAGAGAAAATCAACAGAAGAGCCTTGACTAAAAACCTAAGTTTCCCAATAGCTCCTACCATATCACTACAGTGCCTCCATGATATATATATTCACACAACAATACATACTCACAGAACTACGTCAAAGTGCCAAAAATTGTGCTAGGTTCTGGAGAGGTGAACAGAGAGGAGAAAGAGAGAGAGAAACAAGATAAAAGAACCATCAATACAGTATATACATAAATACAATGGAACATGATTCTGCCTTAAAAAGAAAATTCTGATACATACGACAACACAGATGGACCTTAAGGACATTATGCTAAGTGAAATAAACCAATTAAAAAGAAGGGGAATGGCCCAGCGTGGTGGCTCACACCTGTAATGCCAGCTCTTTGGGAGGCTGAGGCAGGCAGATCACCTGAGGTCAGGAGTTCAAGACCAGCCTGGCCAATATGGTAAATCCTCATCTCTACTAAAAACACAAAAATTAGCCAAGCATGGTGGCCTGTAATCCCAGCTACTTGGGAGGCTGAAGCAGGAGAATCGCTTGAACCTGGGAGGCGGAGGTGGCAGTGAGCCAAGATCATACCACTGCATCCCAGCATGGGCAACAAGAGTGAAACTCCATCTTTACAAATAATAATAATAAGGCAAATACTATATGATTTCACTTGTATGAGGTGTGCAGAGTAGTCAAAATCATAGAGACAGGCCAGGCACAGTGGCTTATGCCTGTAATCCCAGCACTTTAGGAGGCTGAGGCAGGTGAATCACTTGAGACCAGAAGTTTGAGATCAGCCTGGCCAACATGGTGAAACCTCGTCTCTACTAAAAACACAAAAATTAGCTGGGTGTGATGGTGCATGCCTGTAATCCCAGCTACTTGGGAGGCTGAGGCAGGAGGACTGCTTGAACCTGGGAGGCAGAGGTTGCAGTGAGCCAAGACCGCACCACTGCACTCCAGCCTGGGCAACAGAGTGAGACTCCATTTCAAAAAACAAAAACAAAACAAAAACAAAAGTTAAGATGGCAAACTTTATGTTATGTATATCTTACCACAATTTTTAAAAAATAAATTAATGTTTTGTTTTGTTTTGTTTTGACACGAAGTCTCGCTCTGTCGCCCAGGCTGGAGTGCAGTGGTGTGATCTCAGCTCATTGCAACCTCCACTTGCTGGCTTCAAGCAATTCTCCTGCCTCAGCCTCCGAATAGTTGGGGTTACAGGCACGCGCCACCATGCACAGCTATTTTTTGTATTTTTAGTAGAGTCGGGGTTTCACCATGTTCAGGCTGGTCTCGAACTTCTGACCTCATGATCCGCCTGCCTCAGCCTCCGAAACTGCTGGGATTACAGGCATGAGCCACCGAGCCTGGCAAAATATAAAAATTTTTTTTTTTTTGAGAGGGAGTTTTGCTCTTGTTATCCAGGCTGGAGTGCAATGGCACAATCTCAGCTCACCGCAACCTCCGCCTCCTGGGTTCAAGCAATTCTCCTGCCTCAGCCTCCCGAGTAGCTGGGACTACAGGCGTGTGCCACCATGCCCAGCTAATTTTTGTATTTTTAGTAGAGACGGAGCTTCACCATGTTGATCAGGATGGTCTCGATCTCTTGACCTCGTGATCCACCCGCCTAGGCCTCCCAAAGTGCTGGGATTATAGGCATGAGCCACTGCACCCAGCCATAAATTAATTTTTTAAAAGAACTAGATGATGAACAAAAAAACCTGCCATCAAGAAAAATTATAAGGGTTATCGGGGAGACAGACAAGAAACCCAGATTAATAATACAGTATGACTAATGGATAACTCAAAGCCAGTGTGAAATTTAACAGAAGTTTAAGATAAGTACTTGTTAAGTATAACCAAGATTTATAGAAATAAATAGGAAATGATCAGAGAAAGAGTACCGACTAAACCTAGAAGTTAAAAATTTCCAAGATGGGTGATCTAAAAGATAAAATGGATGAACCAGCCTCGAGGAACAGCAAAGAAAGGCATCCACATAAAGGAAACACTACCTAAGATCCTCAGTCCTACAACTTAGGCTTGATTCACTTGGTGATCTGTTACAATAAGTTAAATCACTAAGTTTAGAGCTATTATTTTGGAGGTGAAAATAAAAAAGGTATGCATTAGATCATAAATGCCTTTAATGCCAAGAAAGCACTGGCATTTGAACTTAATCTTGATGGGTCCAGGTGAAGAAATGAACAAGGCCAAGAAAATTTTAAGCAAGGGTGTCACAAGGTCAGATCTGCATTTTAGAAAAGTCACTTACACACAAATATAAAATTATCTTGACTAAAACATAGAAAAAGATAGTCATCTTCAATGAGAAGCCCAAAAATCATTAAAAAAAAAAAACCTCAATGTACTTTGAAAGAGCATTAGCTGCTATATAAAGACTAGCTGCATGGAAAAAGACTGCAGTCTTAGCTGTAATGCACACATAAAGATGATGGAACACCCTTGTGATACTCAACAGAAGAGCTACTTTCATGGTTTAAAATTTAGCATATATGAATTTTTAAAGGTTATAAAGAACTAGTTACAAGTAGAAATTATCCCTCCAAACTGAACTTAATGCCAACAGTGCTAGTAAAATTTAACAGAAGTATATCTTTATGTATTCTGGTAGGGCTATTAAGTCTGTGTGCAATTGAAAGGTAAAGTTACAATTAGTCTGCAACACATTATAAAGAACCCAAGACCAAGCAGTGACATTTACAACAGTGGTTGATGCCTGTAATCCCAGCACTTTGGGAGGCCGAGGTGGGTGGATCACCTGGGCTTGGGAGTTTGAGACCAGCCTAACCAACATAGAGCAACCCTGTCTCTACCAAAAATACAAAATTAGCTGGGCGTGGTGGCACACACCCGTAAACCCAGCTACTCAGGAGACTGAGACAGTAGAATCACTTGAACCCAGAAGTAGAGGTTGCAGTGAGCCGAGACTGTGCCATTGCACTCCAGCCTGGGCAACAAGAGCGAAACTCTAAAAAAAAAACAAACAACAACAACAACAAAAAAAACACTGACAACAGTCTATGATAGGATGAACTCTTGACACTAGCCAAAAATTCATTCAGACACTTCTGCAAACACCACAATTATCTACCATGCATCCATACCTCCACCTTCCCATTAACTAAAAATTTTCAGGGACTCTCTCAAACTCAAAGCAGTAAAGAATATCCCATTAAAATGCTCCTGGTAAAGCCCTCCTACCTACATAAAATCTCCAAGGGGATTGGTGTTTTCTCTTTCCTCAATACTTCCAAGACTTGCTCACTTTTAGCCAATTGCAGCCCACTTCCTAAACCAGCTCCAAACCCAAACCCTTTCCAATCATTTCTCTAGGGCCACAGCTGCCTCCCATGACAGCACTCAAGACATCAGCTTCCTAAACTGTCACAAATCTCTAATGAGCACCAAGAGAAAGAGAATAGTCACTTACCTAATACTGCTTTCACATTACAATTCTTCCACCCCTTCTCTCATTAACTAAAATGAGAACCCCTCTACACACAAATCAAAGCCTTAGAAAAATGACAGATCACTGCCATTGACTTCAGAGTTGCCTACGGCTATGTTGTAAATTTATTAGACACATGTTTTAATATACATGCTAGAAATGATCAGTTAATATTTGAGTACCCTCATCAAGAATACACAGTCAGCAAGGTGCGGTGGCTCATGCCTGTAATCCCAGCACTATGGGAGGTTGAGGCGGGCGGATCACGAGGTCAGGAGTTCGAGACCTGCCTGATCAACATGGTGAAACCCTGTCTCTATTAAAAATAGAAAACTTAGCCGGGCGTGGTGGCGTGCACATGTAATCCCAGCCACTCAGGAGGCTGAGGCAAGAAAATTGCTTGAACCTGGGAGGTGGAAGTTGCAGTGAGCCAAGATCGCTCCACTGTACTCCAGCCTGAGTGACAGAGCAGGACTACATCTCAAAAAAAAAAAAAAAAAAAAAAAAGAATCATACACAGTCTAAGGGTGGATAATTACAATCTGAAAGTCTCTAGTCAAAAGTTTACTATCCAGAGTCCAGAGGTGCTTTCATAGAAGCCTTTAGCACAGTGGAAGTTAGAAATGACCCTACAACTAGTGAAGAGTCATTTAGTATGGCTCTGAATTAAGGACTAATCACTATGGCTGTGTGATTTTCTCTCAAAAGCATGAGCTGCTTGCCAAACAAGGAATAGGAGGGTTGGACTTAGCCAAGCCATTAGAGAAACAGACAGGGAAAAGAGAATTAACAGTGTTTACAAGAGAGCAATAGCATAGGTCATGGACTTCATCCTGAGAAAGGAAGAATTTGAGGACAGGAAAGGAATGATTATTTAAAAAGTTGGAGAATCAATGGATCAGAAACTTCAAAGTCAATTGCTGAACTGGGAGTAGAAAGGCAAGTAAACCACAAGAGTAAAGAGAATGGAACACTTGAAGTCAAGATTTCTGAGGTGATACAGTGATTGCTGATGACAAATTTTAAAGTATAAAATAAAAGAGAACTGGGGCACACTAAGGAGTGTTCTAGTAAAAGTAATATAGCTAAAATTCTGTTATCACTTAAGTAGTTACTATCATCGTGACAATTTTCTGTTCAGAGAACTCCACATAGAGCATATTAAAATACTGAAACCAAAAATTCAAACAAAACCATGAAATCATATACTCTTATGTTTATTAATTTAAATGTATTAAACTTAGCACATGTACTCCAGAGACAAATTGCCTGGGATTAAATTCCAGCTCAGCCATTTACTAGCTGAGGGCCTCCATTTCCACACTGCCAAAATAGGTATGTAATTAGTACCTACCTCATAGGATTGCTGGAGAATAATATAGTCACCATATGTAAAGGGCTAAGAATGGTGCCTGGCACACAGTGAACACTATATAAATATTAGCTAGTATTACTGAAGTTTGAGACCTTGCTAGGATCATGGTAAATTTCTACCAAAAATTAAGGAGACTGAAGTAATGAACTGATTTTCAGATAAGGCATTTGGCTTGAAGCATTAATTTAAGAAGTGTAACATTTCTTATTAACTAGTCTGGTTTATAATAAGCTATACTTGTTACACTAAAATATTTTAAGATGGCAGAACAGCTTTTTAAAATCGAAAAGGAAGATAAAATATAGCTTTAAAAACTATAAAGAAATCTAACCTGTAATGACTGGTGGTGAAACTTGAGTTGTCTGTCCTGTAACTGCTTTATTATTAATTGGCTTTGCAAAGATCAGCTTCAGGATTACTGGACCAGAGGTTGGTGTTTGAGGCTTCTTAGCAATCTGAAACATATAAATCACTATGAAGACCCTCTGTTTCTATAAAACACCTATTAAATCAAAATTATACCAAAGATTCATACAAAGTAGTACATGTAAAACCCGCTCACTTAACAGAATGTATCTATATGTTAATATTAATATTAAGAACATTTAAAATGCAGACATTCATCAAAATATTAATATGGTCATATCCTGAATCCCATATATAATAATAGATTTGCATTTTATAACAACTCCTTATTTTTATGTCCTAGATATATGCCTATGATGAAAACAAGACTGATAATAACGCTTAATGATAAAAATAAAACTATGGCACAGTAATATTCTTTTAAAAAATAACAAATTATTCAATAATAAAATGACAGAGTAAGTGAAAGTATAGTGTGAATGACGAAGTCACCTATATAAACAATTACACTGGCCCTTGGAGGCAAAATATAAATAAACACACATTAAAGGTAGGCTTATAATTAGATTTTCAACTTTAGATTTAAATATCATGAGTAGATAAAGGGAGAACTGAACAAGTTAAAGCCCTAGGGTACAAAAGAGAAAAATTTGGTAGAACAAAAACTAGTATAAAGGCAACAGCTCTGAAATATCATTTACTAAACTACTATTTACTATATTTTTCTTCTTTTAAAGATGGGGTCTTGGCCAGGCGCAGTGGCTCACACCTGTAATGCCAGCACTTTGGGAGGCTGAGGCAGGCGGATCACTTGAGGTCAGGAGCTCAAGACCATCCTGGTCAACATGGTGAAATCCAGTCTCTACAAAAATGCAAAAATGAGCTAGGTGTGGTGGCACATGCCTGTAATCCTAGCTACTCAGGAGGCTTAGGCAGGAGAATCTCTTGAACCCGGGAGGCAGAGGTTGCAGTGAGGTGAGATTGCATGACTACACTCCAGCATGGGTGACAGAGTAAGCGAGACTCTGTCTCAAAAATAAATAAATAAATAAAAGATGGGGTCTCATCTCATCACCCAGGCTGGAGTGCAATGCTGCAATCATAGTTCACTGCAGCCTCAAACTTCTGGGCTACAGCAACTCTTTACTATATTTTAAATTCCTTGAAGATAGAATCTATATTTAATTCATCTCCAATCTGAAGTTATATATTGGCACACTTTTGACCTGAATTAAAATTCTCCACAAGTCAAGGAGGGTAGAGTTGCCAATTTTTTTTATTACAATTATTACCATACACAAAGATACAGCTTCTTCTAAAAGTTAAAAGAAGAAATTTACCTAGGATAAAAATCAAAGAATTTGAGAGTGTGAAGAACATTAAATATTAATTATATCTTTTGGCAATGAAAATTGAGACCATAAAAGTACTATTTACTGTTGGAAATAGTGACTCAAGCTGGGCACAGTGGCACATGACTGTAGTTCCAACTACTCGGGAGGCTGAGGCTGGAGGATCGCTTGAGCCCAGGAGTTCTGGGCTGTAGTGTGCTATGCTGATCGGGTGTCCGCACAAAGTTTGGCATCAATATGGTGACCTCCCTGGAGTGGGGGACCACCAGGTTGCCTAAGGAGGGGGTGAACCAGCCCAGGTCGGAAAAGGAGCAGGTCAAAACTCCTGTGCTGATCAGTAGTGGGATTGCATCTGTGAACAGCCACTGCACTCCAGCCTGGGCAACCTAGTGAGACCCTGTCTCTTAAAAAAAAAAAAAAAAAAAGAAAGAAGAGAAAAGAAACAGTGACTCAAATGAATAAATATGAGCAACATGAATAAAGGAAATACACTGGAAGCTGTAATAGACCACAGAACTAGACAAATATTAGCTTTTTGTGCTCAAATTATAAATTAAACTAAATAACACATCTTATACTCACATTACTTTTTTATACTCAGAACACATGACTGACAAAACCAACTATATGTAAAATACAAATCACTTTAAAAAAAAAAGATACCCATTTTCGTATTTTAAAACACTCAGCTCAGAAAACTATGAAATACTCAAATAAATCCATAATTATATACTCTAGAAAGTTAATGAAATTAGGGAGCTATCAAATTCCCAAGTATGTTTACAGACCTAAAACCCTAGACAGCCAAAATTGTATCGATATGTATATAATGTTAACAGTCTCGACAGGTAGAAGTATTGATATTCTTAGAAAGCCGTATTAGCAATAAATAACCTTAGCTATACCAATTATGGGCTTAAAGTATTTCCCTATTTTAAACTGATTTTTCACAGTCATGAGTATATGAATACTTATCAGTGAGGAAAAAAATATAAACAGTACAACCAAAAGCACATTAATTATTCAAATAAACAGTCTCATCTTGCCCTTGTGGTTATGTTTCTTTGGTGTTGCTGAAAATAATAACTTTCGGTTCCATTAAGGAACTATGATTTTTTGCACTATGAATTCTAAAGTAACCTGGAACAAAATTACTTTATTAAGTAAAACAAAGCATGAAAGATCACTTTAACAAGTTTATAGAATCAGCAGATTAAGACAAAAATTTTAAAAAATTAAAAATAAGGTAGCCAAATATGTCATCAAATAATATATACAAGTAATTTTTGGCACTGTGTTGGACAGATTCAGGAGCTAGTAGGAGCCATGTTGCCCCAGACTGCTAGTTATTTACTACGTTTATATACTATGCACAGGAAACATGGGGAAGTATTTACATATTTGTTATGACATATAATTATACCTCTGTTACTGCCTCTGGTTTCAAAGGTCACCTCTTTTCTTCATTTTTCAAGATGGCCTCCATCTTCTACCCGTGCCTGCTATCTATACCCTAATAGTCTCAATACTCCGATTAAACTTAAGACAACACTGATAACTACATAGAAAAGGAAAAAAAAAAAAAAAAAACAGAAAATGATAGAGTTTCTGTAATACTAAACCAAATATTCTGGTGTCAAAAAAGGAAAAATATAGGTCCACAGTGTTTAACTTGTTTTTTGTACTTCAGAGCTTTGTAGGTTACCTCTAAGTTGAAAAGACACAAGTTGCCTAAAAATAATGGACTGAAAAAGAAGAACAATATTCTAAATCTAATTATTTTGTTTTTTTTTTAATAGAATTTTTTTTTTTATTAAATAGAATCAGGCTTTAGAAAAGTAACAACAGGCTGGGTGCAGTGGCTCATGCCTGTAATCCCAGCACTTTGAGAGGCCAAGGTGGGTGGATTGCTTGCGTCCAGGAGTTTGAGACCAGCCTGGGCAACATGGAGAAGCCCCATCTCTACAAAAAATACAAAAATTAGCCAGGTGTGTTGTCTTGCATCTGTAGTCCCAGCTACTTGGGAGTGAGGTGGGAGGATCACTTGAGCCTGGATGGTCCAGGCTCCAGTGAGCCAAGATCACACCACTGCACTCTAGCCTGGGTGACAGTGAAACAAAACAAAACAGAAAAATAGCAATAAAATAAATTATAAGAATTAGACCCCAGTCTTTGTTTTTATCATCATTACTTAGGAATTAAAGTAGAGAACTAACAGATACAAGTACACTGGTCATTGACATGGCACATATACCTTGCTCTCATAAATGAAAAAAATGACATTCTGATTTATGTTACCAATTTCTTTTCTTTTCTTTTTTGAGACAGGGTCTTGCTGTAGTCCAGGCTGAGGTGCAGTGGTGTGAAAACAGCTCACAGTAGCCTAGATCTTCCTGGCTCAAGCAATCCTCTCACCTCAGCCTCCTGAGTGCCTGGGACTACAGGTGCACACCACCATGCCAGGCTAATTTTTTGTATTTTTGGTAGAAACAGGGTTTCACTATGTTGCCCAGACTGGTCTTGAACTCCTGGGCTCACAGAATCTGCCCACCTTGGGCTCCCCAAGTGTTGGGATTACAGGCATGAGCCACCACACCTGGCATCAGTTTCTTTTGAGCATAATTATGATCCATATTGCCAAAGTCAACTAAACTTTGGTAAACCAATAAAAGCAAGCTTCAAAACTGAGGACAAGATGCTTGATGGTGATAGGATATCTCATCCAAGAGATTCTTAGCAAAAATAAAAAATAAAAGAAAGTCATAGATAAGTGAGAAATAATAATGAACAAGGAAGAGCACTGAATATTTAATAGTGGCAAAGGGGACACGGGCAAATTATAAGGTTTAAGAAATCGTAGGCCGGACGCGGTGGCTCACGCCTGTAATCCCAGCACTTTGGGAGGCCGAGGCGGGCGGATCACAAGGTCAGGAGATCGAGACCACCCTGGCCAACATGGTGAAACCTCGTCTCTACTAAAAATACAAAAATTAGCTGGGCGTGGTGGCGTGCGCCTGTAATCCCAGCTACTCAGGAGGCTGAGGCAGGAGAATTGCTTGAACCCGGGAGGCGGAGGTTGCATTGAGCCGAGATGGCGCCACTGCACTCCTGTCTGGCGCCTGGCGATGGATCGAGACTCTGTCTCAAAAAAAAAAAAAAAAAAAAGAAATCATACAAAGTTCTTAAATGCAAAGCCCATGAAAAGTGGTTTCTAATTCTACTGTCAACACAGTAACCAAAACATTACTTCTACTATCAGTTGAGTGTAGTTTCCCAAAACCTTCCTACTTCCTTATACACTTCCTTTACTTCTATGCCTTCTCCTTTTTCTCAAAGACCACTCTTTCATACAGAGGATACATCTTTGTTTCTGGTCATAAGTAGATCATGCATTTCGAAGAGTAGTGGTGCCTAAGAGTAAGAGTAGTGGTGCCTATTTGGGCATGATGAACTGGAAATCACTTAATATATATTCCAGTAACCTTCTGTCTTAGGGTCCTGTTCATACTAATAATAGGTACCATTATGAAGCATCTTCAGTATTTTGAGAATTATACTACACATTTCATCATGATCAAATAGTATTCTTTAGCTAAAGTCAAAAAATCAGCAAAGATAAGTAATCTATGAAAGTTTTCCGTAACTGGCAAGATGACGTAGAGGCCACTCAAACCCAGTTGGTACAACTCTAAAGCCTATGTGTTATCTTCCATCACGTGTCACTGTCCTTCCCATACTACAAACATGAGTAATGGCAATGAACAGTAGACTCCAAATAAAACGCACATGCTGGCTGACATGCACGACTACTGGCTCTGAGGGTTTCTCAGGGCAACAAAGTTCTCCTAGCCTTTGGCCATCTGTTAACAGAAAAAAAATGTTGTCTAAATGATTTTTTGATAGCCAAGCAGCAAGTCTAGCATCTTTATATGAGCAAAACCTCCTTGTAATCAAACTACCACTAAGAATAAAATGCATTTTAAAATGAGTAAAAGGCTATAAATATACTAATTTGGAATTTAACCAAAATAAAGTTTGCTCTCTAAGTTATCTGGTAAAAATTTTTGTAAACATTTGATATATCAAACTTAAAAAAACCCATACAATTACATAAAACAACATTCAAAAGAATTCAGTAACAACTATGTATTTAGTAGCCCTACAAACACAACTATGAACCAGTTAAATTTTTTAACATGCATTTTAATTGGTAAGCCCCCTTTTTTCTTTTACCTGTACTGTTTTTAACTGTTGGGTCTGTAACACAGAGGGCTAGGTTGTAGTATCAATCAGTTGACTTTCTGGGGTCAATGCTGAGACACCAATGACAGGCTTCACCTCTGGCCTCCCTCCAATGGTAACTACTTTAATTTGCGGCAGTGGTAACTTAGCATCTCCTGACTTGGCCTGAATTGTAACTTTCTAAGCCTGGGGTGGTTGGCTAGGGGGTAGTGCTAAAATAATTGGTGAACCAGACTTGCTCAAAGTTGTTAAAATTAACTTCTGTCCATTTGGTTTAAGGGTGTGATTGCCAAGTTTGAGATCAGATGTCTGTGATACTTTAAGATAATCTGATTGGCTGATACAGTCACAGGAGTCTGAGCACCAAGTTTTTGAAGGCCACTTGGAAAAGCTGGTTTCACTGTGGTATTAGAATCTGCTTTAGTAATTGTGGTATTCACTGCAACTCGGCTAGTGTGGTTACTGTACACTGTGATTGGTTCCGTGGAAATGGGCGTGGCTGTAGAGTCACCAGTAGAATTTATGTTGACAATTTCTTCCAGTTCTGTCTCCACGGGAATTGGGGGATGAAACAATAACAGCCTCAGTACTATCATCATCCGCTAAAGTTATACCAGTGTCCATTATTTCCTCTGGAAGCAAACTATTCACCTCAGCTGGCACCACCTCCATGATTGTTCTCCTGCTAGAAAGTTGATCAGGCACTGTAATAAAAGTTGAAAAATGAACAAGTTACTAGGTTTCAAAAGATGTAAGAAAAAGGAAAGAGATCCAAGATGGCCGATTAGCAGCAGCTCAGGATTGTAGCTCCACTGAAAGCGCAGAGAGTGAGTGGACGCCACACTTTCAGACGAATTTTTATTACCCATGGACCAAAAGATTCCTGGCGGAGGAGCCCCACGGGTCGCCAGCACGACTCTTTTGGCCGGCGCAGCGGTTCTCAGTCCAGAGTATACGGGATTCAGTGCCCTTTTAGTTGGCGTTGGAGCTCCGGGAAGGCAGAGTCTCCCATTCAGCTGATTGAAAAGCAGACCGAAGTGGGGGAACCAGACCAGGAGATTCCCAGGCAGAAAAGTGCCACGAATCTTAACATCGCTGTTTCACTCGGTGTAGTGGGTCGCCGCAGGGGAAGGCTGGTCCCCCCCCCAAAAAAAAACAGCAATTGGAACTGCTGAGGATTGAGAGTTTCACAGCAAGTACAGCTGAACCCGGGAAGGTCCAGCTCTGTGGGGGAGGGGCGTCTGCCGAAGGAAAATTAAGAAACAGAAAAAACTTTACCACCAACAAGCTGGACGTCCACTCAGAGACCAAATCTGAAAATCAGCAATTACACAGACGACAGGTGGATAAATCCACAAAGATGGGAAGAAACCAGCACGAAAAGGCTGAAAACACCCGAAATTAGAATGCCTTTCCTCCTACAGAGGATTGCAGTTCCTCATCACCAATTGAACAAGGCCTGATCGAGAATGAATGTGAGGAATCAACAGAATTAGGCTTCAGAAGGTGGATAATGAGAAACTTCTGTGAGCTAAAAGAACATGTTCTAGCCCAATGCAAGGAAACTAAGAACCTTGAAAAAAGGTTTGACGAAATGTTAACGAGAATGGACAATTTAGAGAAGAATATAAGTGAATTAATGGAGCTGAAAAACACAATTGGAGAACTTCGCGAAGTATGCACAAGTTTTAACAGTTGAATTGATCAAGCAGAAGAAAGGATTTCAGAGGTCGAAGACCAACTTAACGGAATAAAACGAGAAGACAAGATTAGAGAAAAACGGGTAAAAAGGAATGAGCAAAGTCTCCAAGAAATATGGGACTATGTGAAAAGACCTAATCTATGTTTGATAGGTGTACCTGAATGTGACGAAGAGAATGAATCCAAGCTGGAAAATATTCTTCAGGATATTATCCAGGAAAACTTTCCCAACCTAGCAAGGCAGGACAATACTCAACTCCAGGTAATACAGAGAACACCACAAAGATATTCCTCAAAAAGAGCAACCCCAAGGCACATAATCATTAGATTCACCAGGGCTGAAATGAAGGAGAAAATATTAAGGGCAGCCAGAGAGAAAGGTCAGGTTACCCACAAGGGGAAGCCTATCGGATTCACAGCAGATCTCTCAGCAGAAACCCTACAAGCCAGAAGAGAGTGGGGGACAATATTCAACATCCTTAAAGAAAAGAACTTTCAACCCAGAATTTCATGTCCAGTCAAACTAAGTTTCATAAGTGAAGGAAAAATAAAATTTTTTACGAACAAGCAAGTACTCAGAGATTTCATTACCACCAGGCCTGCTTTACAAGAGCTTCTGAAAGAAGCACTATATACAGAAAGGAACAACCAGTATCAGCCATTCCAAAAAACCCATCGGTAAGCTGCATCCAGACCCATCTCACATGCAAGGATATACAGAGACTCAAAACAAAGGGATGGAGGAAGATTTGCCAACCAAATGGAGAGAAAAAAAAAAGCAGGAGTTGTAATTCTCGTCTCTGATAAAATAGACTTTAAATAATAGAAACCAAAAGATATAAGAAGGACATTGTATAATGGTAGAGGGATCAATGTAATGGGAAGAGCTAACGATCCTAAGTCTATGCGCACCCAACATAGGAGCACCCAGATACACAGGGCAACTTCCTGGTGACTTACAAAGAGACTTGGACTCCCACACAATAGTAGTGGGAGACTTTAACACTACATTGTCAATATTGGACAGATCAATGAGACAGAAGGTTAACAAGGATACCCGCGACTTGAACTTAGACCTCGAACAAATAAACTTAATAAACATTTATAGAACTCTCTACTCCAAATCCACAAAACATACATTTTCTTTAGTAACAAATCACATCTACTCTAAAAGTGACCACATGGTTGGGAGTAAATTACTCCCCAGCAATTGCATAGCATTTCATAGGTTTAAATCAAATATTGGTTGGCTGTTTGTTATTTTCCTCCCTTATTCCTCTCCTGTCTCCATTGTATAACACAATTATTAGTATAAAGATCTTTTCAATACCCATTTTTAGACTGCATTCTAGCCTGGGCAATAGAGCTGAGATTCCCATTCTCTTCACTCTTTTTTCTTCTTCTTTTTCCCTTTCTTTCATTCTCTTTATTCCTTCTTTCTCTTCTCTCTTTCTCTTCTTTCTTTTTCTTTCTTTCTAAAAAGAAAAAAAAGATGTAAGAAAAAAATTCAAGAATAATGCAAATGCAAAATAACAGTTGTTTAAACTGATATGTAATTGAATGAAGACTATTCCTGCTGATGCTCACCTGGGTTAAATCATGTTAACATATCCTCAACCTGCAAGAATCTGTAATATAAGTCATATGAACACAAAACTAGAAGCAAACATTCTTACTCATCCTGTCTCAATCCACAAGTATCTCGCACTCAGGCAACACTAAGCCACATAATCACATGAAACTCCTTTCCAACACCCTCTAATAAAACTTGTACTGTTTGATGTATCTAATCTTATTTCTTCCCAGTTTTTTTTCCTCTCATTGACAGACTTGAAAACTGCTGATTCACACAATAAGTAAAGACTTAAATATTAACATATTGGAAATATATTCAAACCTCCAATGAGCTAGGTCCTAATATGAGTGTACAATCCCATTTTTAAAATCCATTATATACCCAAATTAATGTTAAAGGAGTTTCTAGAGTAATCCATCTCAGCAACTGCAGATCAAATGGCATTTGTTGTCCAAGTTTGATCAATTAGCTTCAAACCAAAAAGCTTTTATTTGGAAAGAAGATTCTCAAAGCCTTCTCAATCATTTACTTATTTATGTATGCATGTATGTATTTGTTGAGATGGAGTCTCGCTCTGTTGCCCAGGCTGGAGTGCAGTGGTGCGAGCCTCAGCCTCCTGAGTAGCTGGAATTACAGGCACCCACCACCACTCCCAGCTAATTTTTGTATTTTTATTAGAGACGAGGTTTTGCCATGTTGGCCAGGCTGGTCTCGAACTCCTGACCTCAGGTGATCCACCCACCTCGGCCTCCCAAACTGTTGGGATTACAGGCATGAGCCACCACACCCAGCCATCCTCAGCCATTTAAAGTGTCAAAAAGGGAACAATTTTAGAGATGTACAGCCAGTCCCCATAAAGAAAAAGGTAATAATCATAAAGCAGATCATGAAAACCTTCGAGCTGTGGTACTTCTAGCCAAAGGTCTGCAGAACTTCCAATAAAGGAATCAATGCTATTATCTTCATGTATAAAAGACAGCACATCATGTTTACGACAGAGACTAAATAGCAGCGACTTATTTGCCCAGAGAACATCAAAGATCCATAGGAACCTAATCAGCAACTTTCTTCTCTTCCCTTTTTTTTAAATATAAAAATACACCACCCATCCAAAATTAAGAGTAACACACAAGTGGCAAATTATGACTATTAGCATTAGCAAATACTACTACTGCCAAAATAAACCATCATTATTAGCACTTACTATACAACAATGATGACATAATTTATCCTCATGACAACTCAGAGATGGGAATTATCATTATCCCTGTTTTATAGATGAGGCCATTTAGAAAGGTTAATTTGCCTAAGGTCACATAGCCAGTGAATGGTTTTTAAGATGCCACAGTTAATAATCTTGGCTGGGCACAGTGGCTCATGCCTGTAATCCCAGCACTTTGGGAGGCCAAGATGGGTGGGTCACCTGAGGTCAGCCTGGGTAACAGAGTGAGACTGTCTCAAAAAAATTTTTTTAAAAAGATGCCAGAGATAATAATCGTAATATCAAAATTACATTGCCTTAAATTTTACCACTGGTGTTTTAAAACAGGGAAAAAGTCTACTTTTCTAAAAAAAAAGGATACATGTACAAAACATGCAGGTTTGTTACACAAGTATATGTGTGCCACAGTGGTTTGCTGCAACTATTAGCCCATCCTGTCTAAGTTCTCTCCCTTCAACTTCCACCCACAACAAGCCATAGCGTGTGTTGTTCCCTTCTCTACGTCCATGTGTTCTCACTGTTCAACTCCCACTTATGAGTGAGAACATGCAATGTTTGGTTTTCTGGTCCTGTGTTAGTTTGTGAGGGTGATGGCTTCCAGCTTCATCCATGTCCCTGTAAAGGTCATGATCTCATTCCTGTTCATGGCTGCATAGTATCCCATGGTATATATGTACCACATTTTCTTTATCCAGTCTATCATTGATGGGCATTTGGGTTGGTTTCATGTCTTTGCTATTGTATATAGTGCTACAATAAACATACATGTGCACATGTTTTTATAGTAGAATGTGTATATTCCTTAGGGTATATACCCAGTAATGGTATTGCTGAGTCAAATGGTATTTCTGGCTCTAGATCCTGGAAGAATCACCATACTGTCTTCCACAATAGTGAACTAATTTATATTCCCACCAACAGTATAAAAGAGTTCCTATTTCTCCACAACCTCGCCAGTATCTATTGTTTCCTGACTTTTTAATAATCGCCATTCTGACTGGTGTGAGATGGTATTTCACTGTGGTTTGGATTTGCATTTCTCTGATGATAAATGATTTGAGCTTTTTTTCATGTTTATTGGCCACATAAATGCCTTCTTTTGAGAAGTGGGTCTGTTCTATCACTAAAGATTAGTATTTTGTCTTTTTGCTCGTTCCAGAACTTCATATAAATCAAATAAGACATTATGTACTCATGACATAAAGCAATTATATAGTATAAATTTTTTCTCAGCATACTTTTGTGATTTATCTTTATTGTTTTACTTATGAGTAGCTCTATTCCTTTTTACTGCTGACTAATATTCCAATGTATAAATCGACCACAGTTTGTGTATGCGTTCATCTGTTAATGGACATTTGGACTGTTTCCAGTTTGGAACTATGATGAATAAATCTGCTAAAAACTGCTATAAACATTTAGGTTCAAGTTTTTTTTCTGAAAATATGTTTTTCATTTCTTTTGAGTAAATATCTAGAAAGAGATCCGACAATTCCTTCTAGGTGAATCACATGTTAAGTTTATTTTTAATTTTGCATGAAAACTTAACTGGACCATTTTATACACCCACCAGCAAGGTGTGAGAGTTCCAGCTGCTTCACAGCCTCACCAATAACTGGTATTGTCAGTCTTTTGTTGGTCTTTTTAACTAGTCATTCTAGTGCATGTGAAGTGATATCTCATTGTGTTTTTAATTTGCATTTCCCGGATGATTAATGACTTGAGCCTCTTTTTTTTTTTTTTTTTTTTCTGAGACAGACTTTTGCTCTTGTTGCCTAGGCTGGAGTGCAGTGGTGCAATCTCAGTTCACTGCAATCTCCGCCTCCCAGGTTCAAGCAATTCTCCTATCTCAGTCTCCCTAGTAGCTGGGATTACAAGCGCCCGCCACCATGTCCAACTAATTTTTTTTTTCAGTGAGACAGGGTTTCACTATGTTGGCCAGGCTGGTCTCAACTCCTGACCTCAGGCAATCCACCCACCTCGGCCTCCCAAAGTGCTGGATTACAGGCATGAGCCACCTCGCCCAGCTGACTTGAGTCTCTTTCGTGTGCACATGGTCTATCTGTAAATGTTTTTTTGACAAGTTCCTGTTAAAGTCTCTGTCATTTCCTTTTTCTTTTAAAAATATCGGATTTGCTGGGCACGGTGGCTCACACCTGTAATCCCAGCACTCTGGGAGGCCGAGGTGGGTGGATCACTTGAGGTCACGAGTTTGAAACCAGCCTGGCCAACATGGCGAAACCCCTGTGTCTACTAAAAATACAAAATTAGCTGGGCATGGTGGTGCACGCCTGTAATCCCAGCTGCTCGGGACGCTGAGGCAGGAGAATCGCTTGAACCTGGGAGGCGGAGGTTGTGCTGAGCCAAGATCGTGCCACTGCACTCCAGCCTGGGCAACAAGAGCAAAACTCCATCTCAAAAACAAAACAAAACAAAACCAGATTTAATGAATTGGATGAATTCATTACATATACTGCAAAGCTACCAGTCGTTTATAACATCTTAAAGGAATCACCATGGTTTTGGGACCCCACAGTACTAGCACTTCTTTATGTGCTCTTCCTGATCAAAGAATCCCCTCCGGCAGTTATGGGCAGTTCACAGTACAAGCATGTAAAAATATCAGCATCAAATACACATCAGCAGTGACAGTCACAACAACAATGTACAACAAAGGGCTCCACTCACAATGTCACACTAGCTTCTTCCCCACACCCCAAGAGTTGAATCTGGATATTCCACCCCACTGAATGATAACCCAGTTCCTATATCCAACAAAACCACACAAGTGTGACTCCTTCCTCTCCTTGAAGTTCTTCCAGCATATTTAGACATATAGGTATGGCCTTTGGTCCCCCCTTAAGGACACACAGACATCAGCCCAACCCCTGTTAATCTTTCTCTTTAAAGCAGCTGAAGTTAAAGAGTAGGAGGAGGGGAGAGGTCAGGCCACAGAGGGACACTGCAGCTGTACAGCAATAAACAAAGTTTGTATTTATTTTTATTGTCAAGCATTAACCCTTGCAGCTCAACCAAACTTCTAAGGTTTTCCATCCACCTCAAGTTCTGTATCCTCGTTGGAGACACCCTGTGTTCTTTGAGGGCTCCTTAACTCAGCAGCTATAGTCGAATTGCCTTTCAGCAGAGCAGGGCCATGAAGTTAAATGTACCACAACCACAGCACCATTCAGGTGGCATGCTTCAATCCTCCCTCTCACCTCAGCCGCTACATTATTCACTAACAGGTAGAACACTGGAGGGCTTTTTATTCTCCCCCATCCCCGTTGCCCTTGCCACCACCTGGGTGAGACCAGATGCCAGAGAGAACGTGCACATCTCCTAACCTAGCCCAAGAGGCCTTCATCCTTCCTCTTCAGAATGCCATGCCTCTGTCAGCACCCCATCCTCGTGGCTGAAACTACCAAGAACTGTGAGGGTCTGAGACTTCCTACTCTCTTTGAAAGCTAATAAAGTAGCCTAGTACTATTCCATGGATACTGGTAGAAGACACAGCAGTCCCGCGGCAGGGACAAAAGGGACTTTTGACTCACAGTACAGCAAGGAACATGAGCATCATGTGTGTATCAGTTCCTCCACATCCCCCCAAGTCCCACAGGGAAGACAGGGGGTCCAGGTAGATGCCACACATGCAGCAGGTTTGCGTCATAGCAGGCTAAAGCAAACCTGCTCTTTCCCAGAGGGAGATATTATCTTTGTTATACTGGACAATAAGCAAATCTGCCCTTTGCTACAAAGGGAGACACTATATCATCCTAGGCTGTTTGCTTTACAGCAAGATATCCTTGAAAAGATCATTTAAAAACAAAGGGCTGTCACTGCCTCACTGGCAAGAGGCACAGAAATGCAAGGACCCATGGAGAAGCCAGGTGCAACAGCGTGCACCCGTAGTCTCGGCTATCGCAGGCGGTTGAGGTGGATGGCCTGATGCCAGAAGTTCAAGGCTGCGGTGGACCACTGTACTCCAGCCTGGGCAACACAGTGAGAGCCTCTCTTAAGAAAAAAAAAATGACCCCTGGAGAACTGTCTCCCAAATAACTATATCTTATTTATCTTAGCAACGTTGTACACTTTAAGTGTATAGGTCTTACACATATGGTGTTAAATTTATCCTGAAGTATTTCCTGTTTTTTGATGCTGTTATAAATGGCATTTTTCCCCCATTTTCCAATTGTTTATGAGTATGTACAAATAAAACTGATTTTTGTATGTTGTCCATGTATCCTACAACCTAGCTAAACCCACTTATTAATTCTGATAGTTTTTCAATATAGATTCCTTAAGATTTTCTACAATCAAATGTTGTCGCTAACATCTGTATTTCTTCCTTTCCAATCTGCCATGTCTTGTATTTCCTTTCCCTTACACTTGCTAGGATCTCCAGTAAAATGTGGACTAAAAGTGGTGACAGCAGGCATCCTTGCCCTGTTCCTCATCTTAGCTGTTAGCTATGGGATTTTCATAGATTTTCTTTACCAGGTTGAGAAAGTTTACTTCTTTCCCAATTCGATGAGGTTTTTAAAAAAAATCATAAAAGGATGTTTAATTCTATCATACACTTTTTCTGCAACTAGTGAAAGAATCATATGGCTTTTCTTTTTTTAGTCTGTAAATTAGATTAATTTTTGATTACTAAATTTTGCATTCCTGATACAAACCCCACTTGATTATGACATCTTGTAATTTGCATATATTGCTAAATTAAGATTTAAAAAATTAAAATTTAAAAAAGATGCCACAGTTAATTTTTTTTTTTTTTGAGCCAGAGCCTTGCTCTGTCACCTAGGTTGAAGTGCAGTGGCATGCTCTTGGCTCACTGCAACCTCTGCTGCCAGGTTTAAGCAATTCTCCTGCCTCAGCCTCCTGAGGAGCTGCGACTACAGGCACGTGCTACCACACCCAGCTAATTCTTTGTACTTTTAGTAGAGACAGCGTTTCACCATGTTAGCCAGGATGGTCTAGATCTTCTGAGCTCGTGATCTGGCTGCTTCATCCTCTCAAAGTGCTGGGATTACAGGCGTGAGCTCGCCCAGCCGCTAAATTATATTTTGCTGATATTTTGTTAAGCATTTTGTTTATATTCATGAGGGATATTCATCTGTATTTTCTTTTCATAGTATCTGCATGCAGATAATGCTGGCCTAATAAAATGAACTGGAGTGTGTTCTTATTTTTCAGGAAAAGTTTGCACAGAATTGTTTCTATTTTTTCCTTAAATATTTGCCAAAATTCACCAGTAAAGCCATCTAGATATAAAGCTTCCTTGTGGGAAGGTTTTTAAACTATAAATTCACTTTCTTTAACAGATGTAGGGCTATTCAGATTACGTTTCTTCCCGAGTAACCTGTGATATTTGATAGTTTGTGTCTTTGAAGGAATTTGTCTATTTCCTCTAAGCTGCTAAATGTATTAGCATAAAGTTACATGTAATACCATTTTAATGTCTGCAGGATCTGTAGAAATGTCCTCTCTTTATTCCTCCTAGTGGTAAATTGTCTTCTCTCCTTTTATTCTTGAGTAACTACAGGTTGATCAATTTCAAAGAACCATTTATGGTGGCTCATACCTGAAATCTCAGCACTTTGAGAGGTCAAGATGGCTCACTTGTGGCCACGGGTTTGAGACCAGTCTGGACAACAAATCGAGCCCCCCCCCCCCCCTCACCTCAACAAAATAAAGATAAAAATTAGCCGGGCATGGTAGGGCCTGCTTGTAGCCCTAGCTCACACTCCCTTGAGCCCAGGACTTGGAAGTTGCAGTGAGCTATGACCACACCACAGTGGTGTGGTCATGGCTCACTGAAGCTTCGAATTCCCAGGCTCAAGCGATCCTCCTGCCTCAGCCCCAAAAGTTGGTAGGACTGCAGGCATGTACCACAATGCCAGGCTTTTGTTTTGTACAAATAAGGTTTCACTGGTGAAACCCCATCTCTACTAAAAAATACAAAAATTAGCCAGGCATGGTGGCGCCTGCCTGTAATTCCAGCTACTCAGGAGGCTGAGGCAGGAGAATAGCTTGAACCCAGGAGACAGAGGTTGCAGTGAGCTGATATCACACCACTGCACTCCAGCCTGGGTGACAGAGCTAGACTCCATCTCAAAAAAAAAAAAAAGAAAAAGAAATAAGGTTTCACCATGTTGCCTAGGCTGGTCTCAAACTCCTGAACTCAAGTGATCTGCCCAGCTTGGCCTCTAAGGTATGCACCACTGTGTCTGGCCCATTTTTTATTTAATTGACTATTATCTTTACCTCTTTCATTCTGTTTGATTTCTTCTTCTTTTTTAGAATCTTAAGATAGAAGAACAGATCAGGGTTCACCAAACTACTAAATCATGCCCATAATCTTTATATATTGCTTCCCACCTAAGAAAGGCTTTTTAATTTTTTTTTTTTTTTTTTTTTTGAGATGAATCCTCACTCTGTCACCCAGGCTGGAATGCAGTGGTGCAATCCTGGCTCACTGCAACCTCTGCCTTTCGGATTCAAGCAATTCTCCTGCCTCAGCCTCCCAAGTAGCTGGAATTAGAGGCACATGCCACCATGCTGGCTAGTTTTGTATTTTTAGTAGAGATGGGGTTTCATGATGTTGGTCAGGCTGGTCTCAAACTCCTGATCTCAAGTGATCCACCCACCTTAGCCTCCCAAAGTGCTGGAATTACAGGCGTGAGCCACTGCACCCAGTCTGGTTTCTATATTTTTAAATGGTTGGGGCTGAGGGGAATATATGACCGACTTATATGACTTCCAAAGCCTTAAATATTTGCTACCTGGACCTTTACAGAAAAAGTCTGTCAACTCCTGGTTTAGATGACTGATTGATTTTAAAACTGTCTTTTTTACAGTAAGCCTTTAATATGAAGATTTTTCCCCATAGCTGCCTTAGATGTATTCAATTAATTTCAGTGTTTTCATTATCATTCACTTCACATGTTTTCTAAGATTGCTTGTGATTTAATCTTTGACATATGGATAATAAAGAAGTATGCTATTTAATTCCCAAGCAATTGGAGATTTTCTAGTTACCTTATTATTATTGATTACTAATTTAATTATAGTATTGTCAGAGAATATAATACTCTGTAACATTTACATCATTTGATATTAAGAGACTTATTTTTGGACTCAGTACAAGGTCTCTTTAGGCAAATATTCCTTGTGCACTTGAAAAAAACTTTTTTTTTTTTTTTTTTAGATGGAGTCTCGCTCTGTTGCCCAGCTGGTGCAATCACGGCACAGTGCAACCTCCACCTCCCTTTGCCTCAGCCTACCGGGTAGATGGGATTAGAAGTGGAGCCACCACGCCTGGTTAATTTTTTTGGATTTTTAGTAGAGACAGGGTTTCACCACATTGACCAGACTGGTCTCCAACTCTTGAGCAATCTGTCTGCCTCGGCCTCCCAAGGCTCTGGGATTACAGGCGTGAGCCACCACACCTGGCCAAGAGCATTTTTAATAGTCACTGAGGGTAATACTCTATTTACGTCAATTAGCAAAAGCTGGTTGACAGTGTTATTCAGATCTGTGATATCCTTAATACATTTTTAGGGTGTTAGAATCCCCAAATATGATGGTGAATCTGTCTATGTCTCCTTTTTCTGCACATTTTTGCCTCATATATTTTGAAGCTCTGTTACCTGAAGAGCACACATTTTTATCTGTCCTGTTGAAAGAGACTGGGAATTACAGGAGTGGGAAACTCCCTTTGAACTGGGAACAGAGTGCAGACTTCTAACAAGAAAAGGTTGGGGCCAGGTTCGGTGGCTCATGCCTGTAATCCCAACACCACTCTGGGAGGCCGAGGCAAGGAGGCAAGAGAACGTGTCGAGTCCGAGGAGTTGGAGACCAGCCTGGGCACAACATGGTAAGATCCTCATCTCTACAAAAAATAATTTGTAAAAATGAGCCGGGTGTGGTGGGGCATGCCTGAAGTCCTAGCTACTGAGGGGGCAGAGACAGGTGCAAGGTGTCATCCACAAGTTTGAAGCTGCAGTGAGCTATAATAGTGCCACTGCACTCCAGCCTGGGCGACTGAGTGAGATCCTGCTTCCGGGGGGAAATTTTTTAATTTAATTTAAATTAAAAAAATTTTTTTGTTTTAAAAAGGTCCGATTGGTTTGTCCAGAGTCTATGTAATAGAGACTATTCCAGAGCCAGGACAGCTCATAAACCACAGAACAGAATATAGATGACTGTCTTGTGAGTGCACACCCTTACCTGTTTCTTTTTTTTGAGATGGAGCCTCATTCTGTCGCCTAGGCTGAAGTGCAGTGGTAAGACCTCGGCTCACTGCAACCTTCACTTCCCCGGGTTCGAGCGATTCTCCTGCCTCCAGCCTTCCAAATAGCTGGGGCTACAGGAGTGTGCCACCACGCCTGGCTAGGTTTTTGCATTTTTAGTAGAGATGGCGTTTCACCGTGTTAGCCAGGCTGGTCTCAATCTCCTGACCTCGTGATCCGCCTGGCTCCGAGGTTGCAGACTCACAGTGAGGGGGAACGTTGCCTCCCTGCAGACCCGAGAGCCTTGGAGCTTCGGGGGAGGAACTTGGCAGGGAGGTCCCAAGCAGCTACTCGCAGGCAGGAGCCAAGGGGTGCAGCCGAAGCGGCCCTCGGGCCGGCGAGAACCTTCTGTCTCCTGGCGTCTTCTCCTCAGTCCCGCTGGCTGCTGTGGAAGCGGCCGCCTCCTGGTGCCTGGAGGTTGCTCCATCGCCCTTCCCGCAGCGGCAAGCGAGGGGCGGCGGCGGCTGAGAGCGGGGTGCGCGGCCTGAGGCGGAGCCCGGCCGGCCCCCGCGGGGAATATGGCGACCTGGGCAGCAGCAGCCTCGGGGGCGGCACCGCTAACTTCCGGGAGGAGCGAAAGCACCTCGAGAGAAGATGGAGCCGAGTGGAACCCTGGTGCCTCCACCCCGGGAGGGGGAGCTAGACCGACGCAGCCGGAAAGACCCGGACTGGGCGCTGGGCACCAACAAGCACCACAGCAACCTCCAGGTGCTCCACAGCAACCTCCAGGGGGCGCCACAGCAACCTCCAGGGGGGTTATAGGGCACCCACACCAGCCTCCATCGAGTGCCCGCGGGCACTGCACCTGCTGCTACCACCCCGGGGCGGGAAGTGCACTGTCGGCGCCGCCACACTGACCTGGCTAGCCCAGGCCCGCAGCAGCTGGAGGAGGAGCCCACGGCCACTGCCCTGAGGTGACGAGGAGCAGGACAGTGCCCCGGAAAAGGTCTGGAACTAGAACTCGGGAGCCCCGGGCCAGGAAAGGCCAGGAGCCGAAGATGGAGAGATGGAGACGGAGAAGCAGCAGGGTGGAGGAGCGCGCTCCACCCGCGGGATCAGCATCCGCTGGGCGGGGTTACAGCATGAAGAGGATTGAAAAAGTGAGAAAGAGCAGAAAAGGAGAAGGTGCAATGACACAGCAGAGCACAATGCAGAATCCAGGCCCAGGACTCCAATCAAGGCTGGCTTAAATTCCAGTTCACACCCCCATCCCAATCGGAGAGGATCAGGGGAGAAGGAGGACCCAAGGAACACTGGAACCTGAAGGGCGGGAATCTGAGGGCAGGACTAATTGTGGGAAATGGTGGGAATCAAGGAAGGAGAAAGTGAGGCAGAATGGGGGGCGCAGGGTAGGGGTCAGTGTGCTGGGTTAGGAAGGATTAGAAATAGAAGCTTAGGAAGACACCAGAAAGGAACTGTCTTTAAGAAGGTGCGTGCTGCAGCTGGGCAGGGAGGGAGACCAAGGTGGGCAGATCACCTGAGGTCAGGAGTTGGAGACCAGCCCGACCAACATGGCAAAACCCTGTCTCTACTAAAAATACAAAAATTAGCCAGGCCTGGTGGTGTGCGCCATTAATCCCAGCTACTCAGGAGGCTGAGGCAGGAGAATTGCTTCAGCCCGGGAGGTGGAAGTTGCAATGAGCAGACATCATGCCACTGCACTCCGGCCTGAGTGACAAGAGTGAGCCTCTGTCTCCATTAAAAAAAAAAAAAAGGTGCATGCTGAGATTGAAGGAAGGGGTTCTAAGATTCAGAGAGTGAGTCTATTTGCAGCGCCCAGAGGAAGACTGGGAGGAAAACAAAGCCTTTCTCCTCCAACTCCACCTGCTCCTCTGAGTCCCAGGCCACCTGCTCCTGTGTCTGCCGACCTACTGACCTGTCTCTGAACCCTGCTGGAGTGCTGTTCCTCCTGATCTCTGCCCTGCCCTAGACCTTTCACTAACACCACCCCACCACTGCCCAGCGCCCACCAGCCCCACTGCCCCTGACCATAGCCTGCACCTATCCCAGACACCCCTACTTCCAGCCTCATACCCTAGGTGACCCAAAGGGGACCTGGGCACGCAGGTGAAGAGGGTGCTTTTCTGTTTCCTCCTGCTCAGGTGTCCCAGTCGCGCAATCATGAGTGTGAGGAAATGTTGAATCTGACATAGATTCTATTTCTCAAGCTGTTTCACACTGTGGTTTCCCTAACAGTGTTTTGAGGGATCATCAATGGGAATTTGGTCCTCCCTGCAGACCAAGGACCTAAGCGCAGATTTCTTCAGCAGCCTAACGAGGCTCTGGTCTCACCAGTCACATCAAGTTCTGGGTTCTACTGGCCCTGTTTGGCCCAAACACAGCAAGGTTGACAAGATGGAAATGGGAAAATGGGGACTTTATAATATCAAAAAGGAAGGATTTCATGGACTAGTGGAACACAATAGAGAAGCCAGAAATGAATCCATGAATTTACATCCAACTTGTTCTTCACCAAGGTGCCAAGAACATACCTTGGAGAACAGATGGTGTCTTGAGTAAGAGGTGCTTGGAAAATGAGAGATATCTATGTGTGAAGAATAAAACTAGCCCCCTATGCTTCACCATATATAAAAATCAAATCAAAATTAATTAAAAACTTACATTTAAGAAACTACAGGCCGGGTGTGGTGGCTAACACCTGTAATCCCAGCCCAGGTTGAGGCGGATGGATTGCCTGAGATCAGGCATTTGAGACCATCCTGGCCAACATGGTAAAACCTCGTCACTACAAAAAATACAAAAATTAGGCCAGGTGTAGTGGCTCACGCCTGTAGTCCCAGCACTTGGGAGGCCGAGGCTGGCAGATGCCCTGAGGTTGGGAGTTGAGACCAGCCTGACCAACATGGAAAAACCCCATCTCTACTAAAAGTGATGGGCATGATGGCACATGCCTGTAATATCAGCTACTCGGGAAGCTGAGGCAGAAGAATTGCTTGAACCCGGGGGGGTGGAGGTTGCAGTGAGATGAGATTGTGCCACTGCACTGCAGCCTGGGCAACAGAGTGAGACTCTGACTTAAAAAAGAAAAACAAAAAAGGAAACTACAAAACTACTAGAAGAAAACATTAGGGAAATGCTTTAGAACACTGGCCTAGGCAAAGATTTCTTAAGACATCAAAAGTACAGGCAACCAATGCAAAAATGTATAAATAGTATTACATCAAGCTAAAAAGTTTCTGTACAGAAAACAAATCTTAAAAAATTAAAATTAAATAGAAACAAAGTGAACCAGGAGCAGTAGCTCATGCCTGTAGTCTCAGCACTTTGGGAGGCCAAGGCAGGCAGATAACTTGAGGTCAGGAGTTCTAGACCAGACTGGCCAACATAGTGAAACCCTATCTCTACTTAATACAAATCATTAGCCAGGGATGGTGGCAGGTGCCTGTAATCCCCAGCTACTAAGGAGGCTGAGGCAGGAGAATCACTTGAACCTGGGAGGTGAAGGTTGCAGTGAGCTGAGATTGTGCCACTGAACTCCAGCCTGGGTGACAGAGAGAGACTCCCTCTAAAACAAATAAATAAACAAACAAAGTGAAGCGATGGGAGAAAATTTTTGTAAACTATTCATTCAACAAGGGATTAATAACCAGAATACATAAGAACTCAAAATGGCTGGGCAGGGTGACGCACGCCTGTCATCCAAGCACTTTTGGAGGCTGAGGCAGGCAGATCATGAGGTCAGGAGTTCAAGACTAGCCTGATCAACATGGTGAAACCCTGTCTCTACTAAAAATACAAAAATTAGCCAGGCGTGGTAGCATACCTGTAATCTCAGTTACTCAGGAGGCTGAGGCAGGAGAATTGCTTGAATCCAAGAAGCAGACATTGCAGTGAGCCCAGATGACGCCATTGCACTCCAGCCTGGGCAACAGAGTGATTAAAAAACCTCAAAAACAAAAATCCCAAATAATCCAACATGGGCAAAAGCCACGGCGTGCCTGGCCCCATGGCCTCCTCCAGTCCAGCCAGAAGCTCCAGGTGGGTCCTGGGGCCACGCCCGCTGCCCGTGCCTCCGTGACCAGCTGGGACTACAGGGACTTGGCCTTGCCAGGCACGTGGCAGCAGCCTGGACCCCCAGGACTTCGTGGGCTAGCGCCTCTTGTCCAACTTGTGACCCTCACCAACAGCCCTGTAGGGCCAGGCGGGCCGGGGGTGAGGCTGTCATCCAGACCAAAGCCCTGACATTGTGCTGCCCTGGCAGCCAGCTCGCCCAGAAGCCATAGGCCAGACATATGCTAGCCTTAGTTGGACTGAACGGCTGGGCAGCGGGACAACCCCTGCCAACCCCTGGCCGTCCCGATTCATCGCCCTGCGCCTGCCCACATTGCCCCTGCCCCCGGCTGTGACCTTGCGTGCGAGGGGGCTCCCTTCACCTCGGTGCGTCAGTTCCCCCTAACTGTAAAACAGGGATGGAGCGGCCCAGTGGCCCAGAGGAGCCAGCTGTTGAGCCGTGCCTGCCCCCGCCCTCTAGGTGGCCCGCGGTCTGATGAGGATGGTTTTATAAGTGCAATACTTGGCCCGCAGGCTCCCAGCTGCCCCCATCACGCTCAGGCAGTAACCGGCTCAGCCCCAGCCCATGAGCATCTGTGGTGACCTGAGGAGCAGCTCCC
The DNA here is from genome assembly GCA_036589455.1 of Ateles fusciceps. Classification (NCBI taxonomy): domain Eukaryota; kingdom Metazoa; phylum Chordata; class Mammalia; order Primates; family Atelidae; genus Ateles; species Ateles fusciceps. The sequence goes on from JAZHEH010000903.1 coordinate 67,279, forward strand.
TGGCTCCCTCCAGCACCAGCACCCAGAGGCGGGCCGGCGGCGAGGCTGGCTGGGTCCCGCCGCCGTGAAGAATGGATCAGCCAAGGAAGCAGTGCCCTCACCGTGGCCCCCATGCCCCACTAACCCCCATTCCACACAATAAATGACAGCATTGGCCAAAAACAAACAAACAAACAAAAAACCTCTCAGATATTTTTCAAGAGAAGACATACAAATAGCCAACAGGTATATGCAAACATGTTCAACCTCACTAATCACATAAATCCACATCAAAACCACAATAAAATATCATCTCACCACCATGAACATGCCGATTACCAAAAAGTCAGAAAACAGCAAATGCTGACAAGGACACAGAGAAACAGGAGCTCTCAAACACTCTTGGTGGGAATGTCAAACAGTCTATCCGCTATGGAAAACTGCAGGGAGGTTCCTCAAGAAACTGAAAATAGAACTACCATGTGATTCAGCAATGACACTGCTGGGTACGTGTCCACGAGAAAGAAACTCAGTATGTCAAACACACATCTGCACTCCCATGTTTACTGCAGCACTATTCACAACAGCCGAAATACCAAATCAACCTAAGTATCCATCAACAGGTGAATAGACAAAGAAACTGTGGTACCTACACACAAAAAGAAAGGATTTGTGAATATACTAAAAGCCATTGAATCATATGCCTTAAATGGGGAAGATGTATGCTATATGAATCCTATTTCAATAAAGTTGTGTTTAAAAACATAAGGGGCAGGGCATGAAGGCTCACGCCTGAAATCCCAGGACTTTGGGAGGCCGAGGTAGGCAGATCATGAGGTCAGGAGATAGAGACCATCCTGGTCAACATGGTGAAACCCTGTCTCTACTAAAAATACAAAAATCAGCTGGACATGGTGGTGGGTGCCGCTAATCCCAGCTACTCAGGAGGCTGAGGCAGGAGAATCCCTTGAACCAGGGAGTTGGAGGCTGCAGTGAGCCCAGATGCACTACTGCACTCCAGCCTGGCGACAGAGCAAAAAAAAAGAAAACCCTTTCTTCATCTGACATAAGACTGAAGAAAACGTCGTTTATTTTCCTGGTAGGAGATCCATGAAGATTATCCACCAGGTGGAGTCCTGTACCAGCTCTCTCTGACATCTCCTAGTGTTCTAGGAATTTCCTCTTGCACGCTGGACACCGGCTTTTTTCTTTTCTTTTCTTCTTTTTTCTTTTCTTTTCTCTTCTTTCTTTTCTCTCTCTTTTCTTTTGAGATGGAGTTTAGCTCTTGTTGCCCAGGCTGGTGTGCAATGGCATGATCTTGGCTCACCGCAACTTCTGCCTCCTGGGTTCAAGCGATTCTCCTCCCCAGCCTCCAAGTAGCTAGGGTTACAGATGCGTGCCACTATGCCCAGATAATTTTTGCATTTTTAGTAGAGATGGGGTTTCACCATATTGGCCAGGCTGGTCTCCAACTGCGACCTCAAGTGATTCCCCCACCTTGGTCACCCAAAGTGCTGGGATTACAGGCATGAGCCACCACACCTAGCCAGAGTTGTGAAGGATATTAAATGAGATAATCTGTGTAGAGCATAGTACTTGGAATTTTGTGATTGCTTTGGAATGTTTCATTAAACTATTGGTTTTGTAGTTTCTACATGTTTATGTTTATATGCGTTTATATTTAGTATCTATCTTAGACCAATATCTATTACCACTCATTCAGTTGGTGTATTATACTTGTCTTAACTCTTTTGTCGCAGTGTAATCTTTTTCTGAGGTTTGTTTTATTTCATAATAAAGCTCTCTGTAAGGCTGGTCGCCTCGCCAGGAAGCCGGACGCACCCACCTCTGCACTCGACACCCACCTCTGCACCCGACACCTGGCTCTGCACACGGCACCTGCCTCCAAGCACATGTTCCCCTGGAAGGACCCGGCTGATGCAACCCTGGCCTGATCTTGCATTAGAAAAACCCGCCCAACAACCTACCCACCAATAACAGCCCGCCCCGTCTCCACTCCCGCTCCCCCGCAACCAATTAGAACACCCGGCCACTCCTCGTTCCCTAGAGCTATAAAAACCCCACCTCCTGGGAAGTCAGTGTGACTTCTCCGCCCCTTTCCCCCCGGACAATCCTTGCCCAGGAGCGGAATAAATTGGTATTTAATTTTCTTATATTGGCCTCAGTTTCTTCATCTTAAACTCGGCAATAACCCTTACACTCTCAACTCTTTTAATATGATGCTAAATTAGCTTTAGAAACAAAAGTGAAACTTAAGATATAATTTATTATTACCTAGAGCACAATCAATGCCATTTTGTTAATAGCTTCTAGTTAAGACATGGCAGTCACCTGTCAGGTAAAGAGTTAGGACTTTGTAGATACGAATCAATATCCAGCGTAGTCTCCTTTTCAGATGGACGTGAGCTAATTTAACAGTCCTTACCTTGCACGCAGTCCCTTTTGTTTGGAGCTCAAAGATGTGTGGAGTGTTCCGTGATATTTATTCTACCGTTTATCTGCCTATCTCATTAAGCTTCTTGGTCTGCCCAGCTCCTAACACTCTTTGTCTTTATGCATCTTGTTTATATGTTTTGGTAAGTACTGATGGTAAAGATACCAAGTATCTTTATGGCTGTGTGTGTGTGTGTGTATGAAAGTATAAAGTTATGTGAATGTGGTCTTTCCCTCTATCTCAAAGTCTTACTGTACTATACTCACCTATTTTTGAACCATTGTTGACCACAGGTAACTGAAACTGTAGTTAAAGAAGGAAACTACTGTATTGATAAAATGTTAGTGGGTGCTTTTTAATATTTAATGACGTAGTTGCTTAAAACTTGTCCTTTGGTATTTAGGTCAAGCAAACCACCATTATATAACTACCCCACGTGTACAACTATTTTTCTGTGCATGCCAGGTACCCGGACCATCATGTCTTTTACAAGCATTAGAGTTTTAGCCCTTCTTAATAGCCTGTTCCTCTCAGTGGATGGTATTTATAAAATACATACATAAACATGGTGTGATGGGCCTGGTTTCTTCCTTATATTTCATTGAGGGAGTAAATTTTGATGATGGGGGAATCTGAATGATATGGTAATGCTAATAAACATCATATTATGATTTTATAATATGACATTTGAGCAATGTAACTTTACAAAAGTCACTCAACACCTCTGAGTACAGTTTCCTCTCATCTGTAAAAAGTGATCTTTGAATCTAGTCTCAAATATTTCAAGAGAAGCTCACATGAAATTAACAGCCTTTATAGGAATAAGATCCTAGTGCTTTGTGGGATAATTAAATTCTTCTCCATTTGCACAGTTAGTGCCATCTGTACTACCCAGTGCTACTCAATGCCAGGTTCACTTGGGTTTTTTCTCTCTCATTTTTGTTCATTTTTATCTATGTCTGATTCAAGTTTTCAGATCTGTTGATTTCCATGTCAGTTGTACATAAAGTTCTGGCTAGCAGTTAAAAGTAGCTCATGTCTTTTAGAACTTAAAATGAAGAAAATTCCGCTAGTTGATCTAAGGATGGTATCTTGTCATAGTTTGTGTAGGGTCTAAGTTGCTTTCCAGAACTTCAAATAACTTTAAAATTTCATGGTAACGTTCACCAAGAAAAACTAAAATAGCATTTGTTGTTTTGTTTTTAGCCAGATGTGCTGCTACACACCTGCTCAGTTAGGATGTTCCATGGTGCCTTATGGATGAGCACCCAAGATTACAGCTTTTAGCACCCAGCTCTTTCAGTTCACATCATGGACACCTCTCAACTATTGTTCTAAGTGCACTGCGAACAGTGAGTCAGGACTTGTCCTATGTCTACCACCTCATACCCTTAGAACCACATTTCCCCTTACTATCATAAGCTCCTATGCAATTATTTTATTTTACTTTTTCAAGTTCCTGGCCAGGCCTGGTGGCTCACGCCTATAATCCCACCACTTTGGGCAGCCGAGGGGGGTGGATCACTTGAGATTCAGGCGTTTGAGACCAACCTGACCAACATGGTGAAACCCCATCTCTACTAAAAATACAAAAATTATCCAGGTGTGGTGGCATATTCCTATAATTCCAGCTACCTGGGAGGCTGAGATAGGAGAATTACTTGAACCCAGGAGGCAGCGGTTGCAGTGAGCTGAGATTGCGCCACTGCACTCCAGCTTGGACAACAGAGCGAGACTCCACCTCAAAAAAAAAAAGTTCCCTAGACCTCTGGGAACTTAGATGGAGCCTCTAGAGATTCACCCTTCTCAAGGAGGTTTTCTCAGTTATTGCCCAGGTATTCATACCTACCCTTCGTGGAGGTGGTGATTCCAAAATAATTTTCTGCCTTCTCCTTCTTAGGCAAAGGGGGGAAAAATGGAACTAATTTCTGCCAGGGCATCCTGCTACATATGTAACTAATGTCAAATGGAAGAGCAAGGGTTAAGTGATTTATATTGCAAGCGGCTTCACTCTTAAAATAAAGTAGACATGACCAAGAGAACAAATGACGAACTTATAAGTGTTGGTTGGATGTGATGGAAAGTCAGAACTCATTATTTGTGATCTGAAGGACTGGGAGAAGGTTCACATGATGAACCGTATTAGTAACTCGAAGGTTACTGGAATGTGTTCTCTTACTGTTCAGGGTTTTGATCTAGATAGACACTGTTTCTGCCAGCACCTCACCTCACTGCACCCCCAAAAGATATAGCAGAACTCCAGAATATGGAACCCAAAGTCCCATTTAAAAACTGTCATTTATCACAGTGTTGCAAAAGAGTAATTAGAACTCAACTCTTATCAATTTGCTTTCAGAGTTTATGGAGCTAAGGAGTTGCCATGGAAATCATCAAATGGAAACCATGATTTAGTGTGTCTTAGTAGAAACTATTGCCATTGAGTCACTCTGTATTCAAAGTTGTGCCCCATTCACATGGGGACTGTGTCTTAGCTAAGCAAGGAGTGGGTCACCTTTTTATGCGGCAGTTTCTTGGTGCTTGAGTTGCCTGTTAATAAGAGGAGTCTTATCTGTGCCTGCCTAGTGCAGATATTATATCTCATTTTCTTTGACATTAAGAATGCCTAATCGTCCCCCCGCTAAAAGCAAACTTCTTGCTGCTTCTTCCAACGCTTTGATTTTATTATTTTGTGTTTTATATTTGTTTTTAAATAGTAGAGGTAAAAGCTATTCAGAAGAGGGATGGGGGAAGATTGGTTGTATTGGAGCAAGTTACGTCTGGGCCATTCTGCTGCAAGTGAGATGCGCATGCTCAGTCTTTATTTGTGTGGATTACAGGCCTTTCGGGAAGACTTGGAATGCCTTTTTCAAGAACAGATGAAGAAAGGCCACAACCAACTGGATTGCTAGCATTACAACAGATTGCAGATGACATCGTGGCCAGTTCTTTCTCGGGTTTTTCTTCACCTGCCCTCAGTATGTCAGTTTTGGAGAATTTTGCACATTATCATTTTACCTCCACTCGGGAACACTGCAATCTCTAGTAGCACAGTCTGCTCACGTTCAGCCCTTAAGTTGATAACATCTAATACTTAGAGTAACGTAGTGTTAAAACCTCCTACTTTCGTATCAACCAGGCATTTACTATACTTTATACAGATGATAAGATGACATAACACATGGTCCTGGGCTGGGACCTGTGGCTTGTGTCAGTAGTCCCAGCCACATGGGAGGCTAAGGTGGGAGGATCACTTGAGCCCAGGACTTCGAGACCAGCCTAGCAACAAAGTGAAAACTCTGTTTCTATCTTTTAAAAAAATAAATCTGATTTTAATGTGGCTGAATATAAATCATATCACAATCGGATTTGAAAGTTTGGGTTTTATTCCTAACTTTGATAGGAAGACATTTGAAGCAGAAAGATGTTTTTAAAAGACCACTGTATTTTCTGTGTGAAGAGTGAACTGGGAGATTTCACAGTATTATTAACAAAACTAGAAGAGTCCAGATTGGGGATCTGGTTTGGCTTGGGAAATGGAGGAAGTTCAGCTTTGGGCATGCTCCGTTTGCATTGCCAAGACGCTGCAGCAGTTGGAAACGCAGTCAGAGAGCTTAGGAGGAAGACTTGGCAGTCGGACATACAGAAGTAGTACTCAAAGCTGTGGACGTTGATTAAACAGTCAGACAAGAGGGTATAGGCCGACAAAAGATTCCAAGGAGAGAACCTCAAAAGCTCAAAAGAGGAAGACCAGTCAGGGAAAACAGAAATAGTGAAAGAAGCTGCCCTGCAAGTGTCCTGGATTCCACGGCGGGATCGAGAAGCTACAGGAGACCTTGGCCTGCTGGCTGGAACGCACAGAGGCACAGCAGGAGGAAAGCCATGTGCCGCTGTTCACAGGTCAGGAAATAGCAACCAGTTTGCCTCAAATCCTTACGCTGTGTTGTGAAAAGCGGAAGTCAAAGCTGGGAAGGGTAGGGGAGAGTAGGAGACAGGTTAATGGCTGACTCTAAAATTCTGTCAGAAATTATGCTATTTTGTACGGCTTATGTATTAAAACTGTTCAAATTACTTCAAAACACCTCAAAATTAAAAGGTCTTACACGGAAATATTCTCTTTAAAAGTGCTTGCTCGTATTCTCAGGTTAAAAGCAGTGCTTTAGAAAACTCAATGGCTTCATGTATAATGAATTTACAGAGAAAGGGGCTGCAGTCAAGGACAAGAATGAGGCTGATTGCACCGATCCACACACGACGTAAGGGCTATACTCACGTGTGCACAATGAGGGACCTTACGAAGAAAACAGTCATGGCATGTGGTGACAAATTATGTACGGGTAACCCAGGAGAGATTAAGAGGTAGAGGTTACTTAGAGTATGAGCCCGTAGGAACGGTAATATCGATATTAGAAGCAAAGTAAGGAGAAGAGAGAAGGTAAGAAAAACTAGGAAAGAGAAGCAACGCGCTGTGATATTATTTGTAATATCTAAGGGGAGATATTATTCCTAATATGACTGTGGGTATACACTGTGTGTGTGAACATTCACTTGATATTATTCGTTATATCTAAGGGGAGATATTTCTCCGAATACCACAGTGAATGTATGCTCTGGGTGTATATTCTTTGATAATATTTGTAATATTTAAGGGGAGATATTTCTTCTATATCGCTAGATATAATATACCTAGTATATTTCTTCTAGTATCACAGTGGGTGTACACCCTGTGATGTGTTGCATAATATCCTCACTATGGTACTGCTAATATCACAGTGGTTTTACACCCTGTCTGTACTAATGTCATAGTGTGTTAACACTGGATATTTTATTAATATCATAGTGTTAACACTAGATATTATAAATATGATGAAAATGTTATTGTAAGGCCGGTTGCCTTGCCAGGAGCTTGGACACGCCACCCCTCCCCCGCGCCTGGAAATTACGTCACCACTCTGCACTCGACACTCACCTCTGCACTTGACACCCACCTCTGCACTCGACACCTACCTCTGCACTTGACACCTACCTCTGCACTCAACACTAAACTCTGCACCCGGCACCTAGCCCGCCGTTGGAAAACCCTGCCAAAATTTAAAAGAAGCCCCGCCAAAACCTGCCTAATAGCATTCTGCTCTGTCCAGGTCCCACTCCCCCTGGGCAGCCAGCTCGCCAGAAATCCCGCCCACCTACCAATAGCAGCTTGCACCGTCCACGTCCTGTTTCTCCACAACCAATCAAAATGCCTTCGCTCCCTATAAACCCCCCCTCCCTGCCGCCCAAGAGGAGTCAAGCACGACTTCTCTGGCCCCACTTTCCAGACCACAGAACCTCACCCGGGAGCTTAATAAATTGGCATGTAATTTTCCTAGGCTGGTCTCAGTTCCCTCATTTTAAACTCGAGAATAACCCTTACATTTGGTGCTGAAACCTGGGAGGAGTTGTAAAACGCCCCCTGGAGGGGGAAAACTGACTCCTCCACCCAAAGCCGGACCAGGGAGCCGCTCTGCCGCGAGGTAAAACTTCTGTTCCCCACAACCTCTCCTGCTGCCTGCTCCGTGGACTCCCTGCTCGTAAGCGCGGCCACGTCAGGAACTCCTTCCCGTCTCTTGCCGTGGGCCCAGGGCCCCAGCCTCGTTCCGAGGACCTGAGTGCAGAATAGACGTCCCTACACTCTTGTCTTCTTCCCATAAAGGGCTTCTCAGGGTCAGGAATCTGAAAGAGACGTCCCCACCTTCCTTAACCCTCTCGCTCTCGCCGTGGGCCCAGGGCCCCGACCTCAGCCTCCGACGCTTGGTGGTGAGGCCCGGGACGCTGAGCCGCCCTTCCAACCATCTCCATGGCAGCGGCCAGGGTTTAGGTAATCAGAAGTCCCATCTGCAAGCCCGGGTCCTGCCCAGGAGCAAGACCACACCCCTGGCTTACAACTTCAAACTAGCCCTTTGGCATACAAGCTCCCACCTATGTACTCTCAGTTTCTCTTCCTAATCCTGAGCGAGTAAGTGAGTAAGTAAGTTTATATGTAGTCCCATGGCCTGACGGCTACGGGGCTTGTGTGGGCCTCACCCCACGATTCCATGGGGGACGTCATGAGGCATAATAGTAATTCACCTCAGGACTGACTGAAAGTTCTGAGGTGACCAGGCCTGGGGGTTATACGGGTACACCTTAGCCAAGACGCCCTGAAACATCCCTTCGGGGACGTGGCCGGGAAAGCATCAGACTGGTCTCCCATCTGGGGGGCACCCGTCCTTTGTCCATCAATCCTACATGTGGTTCTGTCTGTATTGTAAATTCACCAGTTTTGTTAAGCTCCTGTTAGCCGATGCACAGTGGCTTAGCCCTGCTTCCCTTAAAGTAGCAGATATCCTACAGTGGGTAGCAGACCACTGGCTGCAGGGGACCTTTACTAAATTCGTGCCTCTAGAAATAACTCTATACTCCTTCTTCCTCCTATTCTTCTTCTTCCATTAAAACCTCACTTCTTAGTACTGCCCCTTTTCACTTCATCTAATTCCCCATGTGGCAGATAGCTTTAGCCCTGTCTCTTTTTATTTTCTTTCTCATTATAATCATTGCAGCCTGTAAGTTCTCTCAGCCACCCCCTCCGGGAAAAAATTCTTCTGCCTGTGTTAAGTATAATTCCTTCTCGCATCCCTTCCTCACCCCAGATTAACCCACAAAAAGTGATTTATGGGGAACCAGGAATCCAGCCCAGACCCCAAGTCGCCACTAGGATGTGTAGTTCAAAATCTATCCAAATTAGGTCTGTCCATAAAAAAAAAGGTTACTCTTTCTCTCCACCATAGCCTGGCCACAGTATTCCCTAAACAACCAGTCTAAGTGGCCTCCGGAGGGCACACTCGACTTTAATGTCCTAACAGACTTAGACAACTTTTGCCAAAAAAACAGCAAATGGGCGGAGGTTCCCTGCATTCAGGCTTTCTGGCATCACCGCTCCCACCCCACCCGATGCTCCTCTTGCACTACTGCCCAGGTGCTCCTGGCCAAGACACCCTTGCACCACCCTCAGCCCCTCCACCAACCTCCTCATCCTCCTCCGACCCCAACCTGCCCGAAAAGCTCTCCCTTCCTCCCGCCCAACCCACTAATCCCCTGCCCTATACAAACCCCCGACCCCCTCCTGCTCCTCCTCTTCCTAACCTGGACTCTCCTGTTAGCGCTCACACTCGCTCGCATGGTGCCCCCAACAACGAAATCCCTTTCCTTTGTCCCCTTCGCGAGGTAACCAGAGCAGAGGGTGTGGTCCAAGTGCACGTTCCCTCTCTCTCTCTGATCTTCCTCCAGTGAAAAATGCCTGGGGTCGTTCTCCACCAACCCAACCGCTTATACCAAAGAGTTCCGATACCTCACCTAGGTGTATAACTTAACCTAGCATGACACATACATAATCCTGTTTTCCACTCTCACCCCAGACAAGTGTGACCGCATTCTTACAGCAGCCCGGGCCCACGCTAATCAGGTATATCTCACAGACAATCAGATGCCAGTAAGTGCAGTGGCAGTCCCCAAAGCCGACCCTAATTGGAATTATCAAACTGGTCAAAATGGCTGCCGCCGCAGAGACCAAATATTACAGTGCCTCCTAGTGGCCATGCAAAGCGCAGCCCAAAAAGTAGTTGATTATGATAAACTAAGAGAAATAACTCAGGGCCCTGCTCAAAACCCAGCCGCCTTCCTCGACCGATTAACTAATGCTATGATCCTTCATACCCGGCCAGATTCGGCCTCATTACCAGGGGCCACAGTTCTAGCCACCCATTTCATCTCTCAGTCGGCAGCAGACATTAGAAGGAAGCTTAAAAAGGCTGAGGAGGGCCCCCAAACTCCCATACGAGACCTGGTAAACATGGCCTTTAAAGTTTTTAATAGCCGAGAGGAAAAGGCTGAGGCCACCCACCAGGACCGTCTACAGCAGAAGGTAAGCCTCCAAACCCAAGCTCTTGTGGCAGCCCTGAGGCCGGTAGCCCATCAGGCGCCTGGTGGAGGGGGTCCATCGAGACCTGGAAAAAATTCTGGAGGCACCCCGCCTGGGGTCTGTTTCAAATGTGGACAGGAGGGCACTGGGCACGTCAGTGTCCGTGTCCCCCGTCCGCCTACTAAACCCTATCCAGACTGCAAGCAGCTCAGACATTGGCACAGCGATTGCTCATCCCAGACTGCAGTGCTCGCCCCCTGCACCTCTATGGGGAGGGCAAGCCGGTCCAAAAGAGGCAACCCTGTCGCTTGAACTTCTCGGCCTCCTGGACGACTGACGCGGCCTGGACTTGAAGACCCCCATCACCCTTGCCGAGCCCAGGGTAAAGCTGCAAGTAGCGGGTAAGTCCATTTCATTCTTAGTGCACATGGGGGCTCCTTATTCTGTGTTGCCTTCCTACTCAGGACCTAGCATCCCTTCCCAGGTCTCAGTCATGGGAATTGATGGCAGACCTTCCCGTCCTAATCAAACACATCCTCTAGCCTGTACCCTCGAGGGACACCCCTTTTCACACTCCTTCCTAATCATACCCTCATGCCCAGTTCCCCTTTTAGGGTGAGACATTCTCCAGGCTGTGGGGGCCACTCTCCAGCTCACCGGCCCGCTGCACTCAGACTCGTCATCCGCCCACCTCCTGCTACCACTCTTAACTGACACCACGCCCTGCCATAACTCTTCCCTTGAACCCCCCATTTTCCCTGACATAGTTAATCCTCTAGTGTGGGATACCTCCAAGCCTGTAGTAGCCAAACATCATACCCCGGTAAAAATACTCCTCAAAGATCCTACCCACTTTCCTTCACGTTCTCAATTCCCCATCTCAAAAACCCACCGTCAAGGTCTAAAGCCTATCATCACCCGCCTGCTAGCCCAGGAACTGCTTATTCCCACCAGCTCCCCTTGTAACACCCCTATCTTGCTGGTCCAAAAGCCATCCGGCGACTACCGCCTGGTCCAGGACCTACGCCTTATCAACAAGGCGGTGATACCCCTCCACCCTGTAGTACCCAACTCATATACCCTATTATCAAACATTCCCTCCACTACCTCTCATTTTACAGTCCTTAACCTCAAGGATGCCTTTTACCATTCCCCTTCACCCCGAGTCCTATTTTCTCTTTGCCTTCACCTGGACCGATCCTGACACCAACCTGTCACAGCAGCTTACTTGGATGGTCCTGCCTCAGGGATTCAGGGACAGCCCTCACATCTTTGGGCAAGACTTGGCAGCTGACCTTAGCTCCTGCCCCCCTCCAGCCCAGTCTCCTTCTCCAGTACGTGGATGACCTGTTGCTTTGTAGCCCCCTCCCTCTCCCTATCTCAACAGCATACTGCCACTCTCCTTAACTTTCTTGGATCTCAGGGATACCGAGTCTCTCCCTCCAAGGCACAATTATCAGTTACCTTGGTAGTCTACTTGGGCACTTGCCTCACCCCTAAAACTAAAAGCCTAACAACAGACCGCCGGAAGGCACTTCTTTCACTGCAGCCCCTGGAAACTGCCAACCAGATTCTCTCCTTCCTAGGATTTATAGGATTCTTCTGCTACTGGATACCTAACTTTGCCTCTCTGGCTAAACCTCTGTACATGGCAGCTAAGGACACCCCCACAGGGCGTCTCTCCCAACCTGGGGTCATAAAACAGGCATTTAAAACCCTCCAAACTGCTCTGTCCACCGCACCCCCCACTTCATCTGCCAGACCTAGTCGCCCGTTTTCCCTGTTCACTGACGAAAAACAGGGTGTTGCTGTTAGAGTTTTAACCCAACCCCTGGGTCCCGTGCTCTGCCCTGTAGCCTATCTATCAAAACAACTTGACCCCATAGTTAGGGGGTGGCAGCCTTGCCTGCGGGCCCTGGGAGCAGCAACAGAACTTACCAAGGAATCCCTAAAACTTACCTTGGGCCAGCCCATTTCAGTGTTCTCTCCTCACCGGCTTACTGACTTCCTTTCCCACAAATCTCTCACTCACCTGGGGCCCTCCCATCTGTAGGAGTTCCACCTGCTCTTCATTGAAAATCCCACAGTCAGCCTTCATCCCACTTCCCCACTCAACCTGGCTACCTTGCTTCCTCTCCCATCCCTTGCCCCCTCCCCAGCCCACTCCTGCCCTGAACTAATAGATGTACTTACCAAACCCTGGGAGGGCCTATTCGACCTTCCTCTACCTAACCGAGACCTTACCTTCTATGTAGACGGGAGTTCAATAATGACGGCCGACGGGCGGCGAAAGGCAGCCTATGCGGTAGTCACAGATTCAGCCACCCTCGAGGCACGTCACCTCCCTGATGGAAGCACATCACAGAAATCGGAGCTCATTGCCCTAACCCGAGCTCTCACACTAGCACAGGGAAAGCGAGCTAATATCTATACTGACTCAAAATATGCTTTTCTTATTACCCACTGTCACTCTGCCCTCTGGAAAGAGCGGGGGATTCCTAACCACAAAGGGGTCCCCCCATAATCAATGCTACCCAGATCTCTGATCTCCTGCAGGCCCTATCATTGCCCAAAGAAGTTGCTGTCATTCACTGCCAGGGGCACCAGGCCCAGCAGGATGCCATTTCCCGGGGCGATGCGAGGGCAGATGCAGCAGCAAAATCCTTAACCAATGCTAAATTAACCCCAACTCCAGTCCTTTTTCTCACCACGGCTACACTGGCCACTGGTTTACTCGCCATCAGAAAAACAGGCCCTCATATTAAGAGGAGGAACCGAGTCTGATTAGGGCTGGATCTTCCTAAACAACAGGATCGCCCTTCCACGGGAACAGGCTCCTGAAATTATTACTAAAATCCACCAATCCTTACATATAGGGCCCAAGGCGTTGCATCGCTTCGTGAAGCCCCTCCTTTTCTCGCCGGGTCTGCAACAAACAACTGAGCAGGTGCACAAGGCATGCGTTACTTGCTCTAAGGTCTCGTCTCAAGGGGGCTTAAGGCCACAATTTCCCCACACACCAGATGCTTGGCAACCTACCAGCCCAAGACTGGCAAATAGATTTTACTCATATGCCCACTCACAAAAAACTTCGCTACCTCCTAACCTTTGTAGATACCTTTTCTGGATGGATTGAAGCCTTTCCCCACCTCCAGGGAAACTTCGGACACAGTGGCCTCCCCTCTTAGTTCAGGAAATCATCCCTCTCTTCGGCTTACCTCAACCATCCAGTCAGACAACGGTCCAGCATTTACAGCTCAGGTAGTCCAGCTGGTCGCCAAATCTCTCAACATCTCCTGGAAACTACATATCCCCTACCACCCCCAGTCGTCGGGTAAAGTTGAACGGGCTCACGGCATCCTCAAAGATCATTTGGCCAAACTCACCATCGAGGTAAAACTCTCTTGGCCCACACTCCTGCCTCTTGCTCTGGCCCGGGTCCAAGCGACCCCACGAGAACAAACGGGCCTCAGCCCCTTTGAACTGCTGTACGGCCAGCCTTTCCTGGTCTCCCATAATCTCCCAGTGCAACCACCTCCCCCTGGCCTCCTACCTCCCCTATCTCTCTCTCCTCCGCCACTTACTCAGGGAACACGCGGATCACACTCTCCCCCGTCATTTCAGGACCAGAGAACACCCACCCAGCAGCACCTCTCCAGCTGGGCGACAGTGTTCTCCTCCAAGCTCAAACCAGGGTCTCTGCAGCCCAGGTGGTTGGGACCCCACACTGTCATCTTAACTACCCCCCACAGCCGCCAAACTCCTGGCTCACGCTCCGTGGTATCATGTGTCCTGCCTCAAGCTGGCCCCCCCAAAATGATCAGTGGAGGTCCGAACCCTTGGGCCCCACTCACCTCTGTCTCACCCGTGGCCTGTTCCCCTCCCCAACCCTCCAGACCCTCCTCCTAGTAGTCCTTCTAATAACTCCCCTTAACGCCAAGTTATATGTTTGGTGCTTTTACCTCCAAGAATCCTGGGCCGAAGGCCACACTACCAAAACCCAATACCTAGCCCAAACAGACTGCCAGCCAGCGGGTTGCCAGTCAGTCATAGTATTTGAATTCCGGGCATCAAAGTCCAAAATTCTTTACTCCTGGGGTAACATGGCCCTATGCTTCCTGTACAATCAAACCAAGGACTACTGTCATTGGTGGAACACCACCTACGGTGAATGCCCATGTAATTCCTGTGTCATGCACAAAATAGGAGGGGGAATACTTGGCCAAGATGGTGCAGGTAAAGTATACCTTGCCATCTGCGACCCCTGGAACAGCCGCTGGGAAAAGGGAACCGCAGGTAAAATATACAACTCAGCCACAAATAGCCACCCCAGTGGCACGTGGCTAATATTTCGGTCCTATACTCGTGTTGTACCCGTAAAAATAAACCAAATCAGCTCGTTAGGCAACACCATCCTATGAAATGAGGCCACCTTAACTAACCATCTCAAACCCCCAAGCAACGCTCTCCAACCTTTCTCCTGGTTAACTCTAGTACAGCAAGGTGTTAACATGTTAAGCCTGACCAAAGCCATGAATTTCACTGATTGCTTCTTATGCGCCTCCCTTAACAACCCCTGCTTAGTGGCAGTCCCCCTCCGGGCCGGGTTCAACCTGTCACAATCACCTATAGGGCCTAGCACCACCTTAATGGGTATCCCCTTGTTCAAAGAACACTCTCAAAATCTCTCTCTCTGTTACGGGACGGCCAGCAGCTTCAGCCTCAGCTGCAACACCTCAGTAAAAATAAAGTCCACCCTCTACGCACCTCCGGGAGGATACTTCTGGTGCAATGGAACCCTAACCAAAGTTATAAATGCCTCCCTCCCCTTCCCCTGTGTGCCCGTTATTCTAGTCCCACAGTTAGAAGTATACGGGCAAGCTGAGCTCCTATCCCTCATCACGCCTCCCCTTACTCATCGAAACAAACGAGCTGTCTTCCTCCCAATAATAGTTGGCCTCTCCTTAGCATCCTCTCTAGCAGCGACTGGAATAGGAAGCAGAGCCATGGGCTACAGCGTTATTTCAGCCGCCCAACTAGAAGACAAGCTCCGCGTGGCCATTGAAGCGTCAGCCACCTCTCTAGCCTCCCCTCCAACGACAGATCACGTCGTCGGCCCAGGTAACTCTTCAAAACCGACGGGCCCTAGACCTACTAACGGCAGAAAAGGGAGGTACCTGTCTGTTCCTTAAGGAGCAGTGCTGCTACTACATCAGTGAAACAGGCCTGGTAGAAGAGAACGTTAATACCCTCGATTGCCTCCAAGAAGATCTCCAAAAACAGCAAGATGTGCCAGCTTCGTCTCTCAACTGGTGGCACTCCCCCCGTGCTTACCTGGCTAGCTCCCCTTGTCACCCCCATTATTGTTGGTTGTCTGTTACTAATGCTGGCCCCTTTTCTCCTCAAGTTTTTACAGGCCCGCATAGAGAAATTTCCAGGGTGGCTATAAACCAGATGCTGCTTCACCCCTATGTCCGACTCCCAACTGAGGCACCAGCCAACTCACCCCCGTCCACTTCGCCCCTACTCAGCAGGAAGTAGCCGGAAAGAAGCGGCGTCCTGTATCATCAAAAGGGTCGGAATGTAAGGCCGGTTGCCTCCCCCGGGAGCTCGGACACGCCCATCCCCGCGCCTGGAAATTATGTCACCACTCTGCACTCGACACCCACCTCTGCACTCAACACTAAACTCTGCACCCGGCACCTAGCCCGCCATTGGAAAACCCTGCCAAAATTTAAAAGAGGCCCCTCCAAAACCTGCCCAATAGCATTCTGCTCCATCCACGTCCCACTCCCCCTGGGCGGCCTGCTCACCAGAAATCCCGCCTACCTACCAATAGCAGCTTGTGCCGTCCACGTCCTGTTTCTCCGCAACCAATCAAAACGCCTTCACTCCCTATAAAACCCCACGCCCAGGAGGCGTCAAGCGTGACTTCTCTGGCCCCCACTTTCCCAGACCACAGAACCTCGCCCGGGAGCTTAATAAATTGGCATTTAATTTTCCTAGGCTGGTCTCAATTTCCTCATTTTAAACTCGGCAATAACCCTTACAATTATTAACGAAACTAGAAGAGTCCAGATTTGGGGATCTGGTTTGGCTTGGGAAATGGAGGAAGTTCAGCTTTGGGCATGCTCCGTTTGCATTGTCAAGACACTGCAGCAGTTGGAAACGCAGTCAGAGAGCTTAGGAGGAAGACTTGGCGGACGGACATACAGAAGTAGTACTCAAAGCTGTGGACGTTGATTAAACAGTCAGACAAGAGGGTATAGGCCGACAAAAGATTCCAAAGAGAGAACCTCAAAACTCAAAGAGGAAGACCAGTCAGGGAAAACAGAAATAGTAAAAGAAGCTGCCCTGCAAGTGTCCTGGATTCCACGGCGGGATCGAGAAGCTACAGGAGACCTTGGCCTGCTGGCTGGAACGCACAGAGGCACGGCAGGAGGAAAGCCATGTGCCGCTGTTCGGAGGTCAGGAAATAGCAACCAGTTTGCCTCAAATCCTTACGCCGTGTTGTGAAAAGCGGAAGTCAAAGCTGGGAAGGGTCGGGGGAGAGTAGCAGACAGGTTAATGGCTGACTCTAAAATTCTGTCAGAAATTATGCTATTTTGTACGGCTTATGTATTAAAACTGTTCAAATTACTTCAAAACACCTCAAAATTAAAAGGTCTTACACGGAAATATTCTCTTTAAAAGTGCTTGCTCATATTCTCAGGTTAAAAGCAGTGCTTTAGAAAACTCAATGGCTTCATGTATAATGAATTTACAGAGAAAGGGGCTGCAGTCAAGGACAAGAATGAGGCTGATTACACCGATCCATACATGAGGTAAGGGCTGAACTCACGTGTGCACAGTGAGGGACCTTACGAAGAAAACAGTCATGGCATGTGGTGACAAATTATATACGGTAACCCAGGAGAGATTAAGAGGTAGAGGTTACTTAGAGTATGAGCCCGTAGGAACGGTAATATCGATATTAGAAGCAAAGTAAGGAGAAGAGAGAAGGTAAGAAAAACTAGGAAAGAGAAGCAACGCACTGCGATATTATTTGTAATATCTAAGGGGAGATGTTATTCCTAATATGACTGTGGGTATACACTGTGTGTGTGAACATTCACTTGATATTATTCGTTATATCTAAGGGGGAGATATTTCTCCAAATACCACAGTGAATGTACACTCTGGGTGTATATTCTTTGATAATATTTGTAATATTTAAGGGGAGATATTTCTTCTAGTATCACAGTGGGTGTACACCCTGTGATGTGTTGCATAATATCCTCACTATGGTACTGCTAATATCACAGTGGTTTTACACCCTGTCTGTACTAATGTCATAGTGTGTTAACACTGGATATTTTATTAATATCATAATGTTAACACTCGATATTATAAATATGATGAAAATGTTATTAATGTCATGTGTTAACACTGTAACATTTATGTCATAAATGTCATAGACATTTTATTAATATAGTGTTTTAACACTAGATACTGTAAGTATAGATGTTTCATTAACATTATAGTGTGTTAACACTATGTTATCACTAAACATAAATATCATAGACATTTTATTAACATCATAGTGTGGTAACAGTATGTGTTAACACTTGATATTATTATAAATATTTTAGATATTTTATTAATATACTGTGTTATATTATCTACATGTATACTATATATGTATGAATCATCTCTGGAAAAATCTGGTAACATTAATTATATCTGGGGGAGGCTACAAGAAGCCAAGGCTGACGAGAAACCCTAAATTTCCCTTTATACTTCTTGTTGTTACACAAAAAACCTTTTCTTCCCCTCACCTCCCCCACAATTCCCTCCAAAAAAATATTTTACCATAACCATTTAGTGCTTAAAAAATTACCCCAATCTTTTTTGTCTATTTCTCATCTGCCTTCTGTGTGCAGGCTCCTCCTGTATGTGACGTCCCATCTTAGAATATCCCGAGAGGTAAGTGTTGTGGACATTGAGAGAACCAGAGCCCACTTGCTTTTCCGATTCCCACTCTAGAAGATGTGGGTGTCAAGCCTTCCTTAAAGGTTTGTGGTGGAAATGAAATAAATTAGTATATGTAAAGCACAAGAACATGGAAGGTGCTTACTAAACATTACTTATCTTGACTTTCTCTGCCTTGGCCCTCTCATATCCACTCCTGATTTTTGACTATTGGGGGAAAATTGCCATTGAACATCATACTCTACTAACAAAGACCATTTAAGAGTTAGATTCATCTCTTTCCCATTTCAACAGCAGAAAGAAGCCTGCAAATCAAGCCCCGCCCCTTGTTCTATACCTTGTCATTTTGTTGCTAGTCTCACCAGCCAAAGAGAGAGGAAAGTTTCTTGGTGTAATTAAAATATTATTATAGGCTGGGTGGGGGGAGAGGGGGCTCATGCCTGTAATCCCAGCACTTTCGGAGGCCAAGACGGGAGGATCACTGGAGGCTAGGAGTTCGAGATCAGGCTGGGCAACATAGTGAGACACTCTATCTCTACAAAAATAAATAAAAATAGCCAGGCATGATGGCATGCATCTGTAGTCCCAGCTACTTGGGAGGCTGAGGCAGGAGGATCACTTGAGCCAAGGCTTTCAGGCTGCAGTAAGCTATGATCATGCCGCTGCACTCCAACCTGGGCAACAGAGCAAGACTGTCTCTCTGAAAACAAAACATTGTTATAGAATATAGAGTTGAAAAACTTTTCCGGAACAAGAAAGCTCTCATTTTAGATACCCATTCATTCACTCATTCAATAGTGTGCTTGATGCCAGGAATTTAATGGTGAGCAAAATAGACATGGTCTCCGCCTCCTGAGGCTCGAGATCCCTCCCTCTATTTTTAAAGATCAGGTTTATTGAAATATAACTGATGTACAGTAAAATTTACTCTTTTCAGTGGAAACTTCTATAGGTTTTGGCAAATGTGTAACCAACATAATTTAGATCTGGAACATACTGTCTCGCCCCTACCAATTTTCTTGGGCTTCTTTGAAGTCAACAACTCTCCCCCAACGTCTAACCTCTGGCAGCCACTGATCTGTCCTCTGTCCGTATGGATTTGCTTTTTCCAGAATGTCATATAAATGGACTATCACATGATGTCCTAGCTGCTTCCACACAGCTTAACATTTGAGATTCATTCACGCTGTTTTGAGTAGTATTGCTGAGTGGTATTCCGTGGTACCAATGGACCTTCTTTTTTTTCTTGGAGACAGAGTCTTGCTCTGTCACCCAGGCTGGAGCGCAGTGGTGTGATCACAGTTCACTGGAGCCTCCACTACCTGGACTCAAGTGATCCTCCTGCCTTAGCCTCCAGAGTAGTTGGGACTTCGGGCATTAGCCACTGTGCCCAGCTCATTTTACATTATTCTGTAGAGATTGGGTCTCAATATGTTGCCCAGGCTAGTCTCAAACTCCTGTACTTGAGCGATCCTCCAGCCACAGCCTCCCGAAGTGCTGAGCTTACAGGTATGAGCCACCATGCCTCGCCTCAGGTAGACCATTTTGATGCCACGTTGGGGACAAAGAAAGAAAGAAAGAAAACAACTCACTTTGACCAAATTGGCCCGTGATGATTGAATTCACTGGCTGAGACTACATTAATTTTCCTCTCACGGGGCCGAGTCAGGTTCAGTTGTAGTAGGAAGATAAAATGTCACTTCTTGCATCTGAATCTGGATTGTGAAACTCACATTCACTTTGGTGATTATTGTTTCTGTCTTTTTGTGTTGGGTAAGATGGCCCCAGCTGGCCTGTAAGTGAGCAAAGGCCCCTTAAAGGTCTCTTTCTCCAGGCTTTATGACACCAGTGCCGAGTCATAGAGGTTCTGCCAGTCCCTAAGAGAAGAACTTTCCCCTTTCCTGGTGATGCCTTAGGCCCCTTGAACAGAGTTTTGCCCGAGTGGGGCTCAAGGGAAGGATGGAGTTTCTTGGGACCACTCAAACCGCCAGTTACTGTAGCCCCAAGAAATGTGGCTTGACCTCGCTGCCGGCCATACAGGCTCCAGTGATCCAGGAGTGCTACCAGCCCTACTACCTGCCCCGGGTACCGCTACCTGAATTCATGGAGGCCTAGCCTCTTCTACAAGATTTCCAACATCCAGACCTGCCCAGACAAGACCCCCAGCACCCTGCGGCCGCCCACCATCCTGCCCACGCTCCGCTCCGCACTCTTCTCTCGCTATAGCCCCCACGACTGGGACCAGTCCAACCAGCTGCAGGTGCGTGGGGCTGAGGCCTCCCGGCTGTGGGCCAACCGGCTGACTGATGACTCCTTGAGGCTCTTGCAGGACAAGGACCAGCTGACGCACCAGATGCAGGAGGGCACCTCCCGGAACCTGGGCCAGAGGCTGTCAGACATCGGCTTCTGGAAGTCGGAGCTGAGCTACGAGCTGGACAGGCTTCTAACTGAAAACCAGAACTTGGAGATGGTCAAGAGGCGGCTGGAGTGCGCGGCAGATGAGGTGAACTCCCCATTGCAGGCAAGTACAGGGGCAGGGACGGGGCTGTGGCCGTGTGATGGGGATACTGCATGCTCATCCCACATCCCTTGACTGAAGATCGAGGCGGCAGGCACCTCGCAGGTTGCTTTGAGCTGCATCATCGTATATATGATCAGTAATACAATCTTAGCCAATCCAGGTTAATCCCAGTCAAATCAGGGTTTCTTGGACTGAATAGAATTTCCTTGTCTCCTTGAGGCTACAGCAAAGTTGCAGGGGTTTCATGGAGATATTGTGTGCACACTTATGCATGCCTGAGCATGTGTGTGTTCTGGTCCTGAGAGCACATACTTCAAATAACTGCCTTATTTATGTTTTACACAGAGTCTCGCTCTGTCATCCAGGCTGGAGTACAGTGGTGCGATCCTGGCTCACTGCAACCTCCGCCTCCTGGGTTCAAGCTACTCTCATGCCTCAGCCTCCCGAGGAGCTGGTATTACAGGCACCCACCACCACGCCCGCTAATTCTTGTCTTTTTAGTAAAGATAGGGTTTCACTATGTTGGTCAGGCTGGTCTCAAACTCCTGGCCTCAAGTGATCCCCCCACCTCATCCTCCCAGAATGCTGGGATTATAGGCATGAGCTGCTGCACCCAGCCCATGACTGCTTCATTTTTCCCCGTAATACTTAACTTCCTCTAACATGCTCTACGCTTGACTGAATACTGGAAAATAGGATAGTCTCCATCAAGGTGGAGATTTTTGCTTGCTTTGTCACTGATGTATTCAAGACTGTTATTCAGTGCAGGGCACCTGTATGTCTGTGCGGTGACCAATGTCAGTGCTGACTGATGTTGACACTAACGTTTTGAATGTATTCCCAGCTAGGACAGGGCGAAGCACAGACTAGGCATTCAATAAATACATGTTGCATAAAGAGTGAATATCTAAATGTGGACTGGGCATGGTGGCTCATGCCTGTAAACCCAGCACTTTGGGAGGTAGACCACTTGAGTTCAGGACTTGGAGACCAGCCTGGCCAACATGAAGAAACCCCGTTTCTACTAAAAATGCAAACATTAGCTGGGCATGGTGGCACATGCCTGTAATCCCAGCTGCTTGGGAGGCTGAAGCAGGAAAATCACTTGAACCCAGGAGGCGGAGGTTGCAGTGAGCTGAGATCACACCACTGCACTCCAGCCTGTGCCGCAAGGCAAGACTCCATCTCAAAAACAAACACAAAAACTAAATATGAGGCCAGCATGGTGGCTCACGCCTGTAATCCCAGCACTTTGGTAGGCCGAGGTGGGTGGATCACCTGAGGTCAGGAGTTTGAAATCACCCTGTCCAACAAGGTGAAACCCCATCTCTAAAATAAAGAAAAAAAAAAAACTATATGTGGACATTCCTGACACTTCTTTGGTCTCCCAGCGTCCAGTCATCTCCCTGCTCAGTTAGAATTGCTTTTGGCTGCATGTAACAGATATGCCACAACAGTGGCTTAGCGAAACAGGAACTTATTTTTCTGTCATAAGGAAAATTCCAGAGGGGAGACAGATCAGGCAGCTGCAGCCTCAACTTGGTGCCAGAAGGGACCCAGGCTCCTCTCTTTCTGCTCTGCCACCCACAGCATGTTGCCCTACAGTTTCCAAGGAGGTTTCATATTTTACATTGCAAGTCCCTGCATGCCAGGGGCCTCGTGATATTCTCGTTCAAGGCAGGAAGGCAAGAGTAGAACAAAGAGCAGATGCCTCAAGGGGCACCATCGCTTTTTATCAGGGGACATCTTTTCCAGAAGGTCTGTCGTGTGTTTCCATTTTGAGCCTGTTTGCCAGCACTTGCATGGGCTCTCTGGCTGCAAAGGTGTCTGGATAAGTGAATGTTTCTCACTACATCCAGGAGAGAATCATGGGAGGGGCTGAGTGGACACTGGGTAAGGAACCACCAGCACCTACGGGAGCTGACCTTGGCCACACAGGATGATGACCGGCTGCTCCCTGGAGTGTGTGGGGAACTCAGGACCTCTTGCCTGGAAGCCTCCTGCAGCTACAGGTGCTTCTGTAGAAGAGATCCTGCTTCCAGATCCCCTTGGGAGACATGGCATAGTTTTTCACCACTCGGGGATTTCCAAACCCATGGATGCAGGGAGCGGGAGGAGGGGTCCTCTGTCTCCCTATCCCCACCCCTGGACTCTCCCTGGGAAGGAGGGCAGGGCTGCTTCTCAGAGCCCCGCTGCAGCATCCCCAACCTACTGATCTCCCTCCCGCTCTCTTCTCACGCCCCCATCCTGTCTGGAAAGCCCAGCGCTGCCTGGTCACATGTGGCTTTCTCTGATCAGCCACGTGGCGGCAGGCGGACCATCAACATCTCAGTTCCATCTCACGGGCTGCCCCCACAGTCCAGGCAGCCTCTCCCTGCGCAATGTCCTCCACCTCCTTCCTGGTCTCCCAATTCCTGCTCCCTTCTAACCCATTGTCCTCACAGTAGCCACTAGTTCCCTTGATGGCCTTCCAGAAATTAACATCTTCATTCTCGAATTCCTTCCCCTCCCCATAACCCCTGTCCCTGCTATTGCTCTAGCGTCACTTCCTCTACTCCAGTGCCAATGGCTTCGTGTCTGTTTTTCTGCTGACCTCAGGGCCTTTGCACCTGCTATTTTCCCTTCTGGTGCATTCCTACCCAGCTCTGCATCTCTGCTTCTCATGACTCAGTCCTTCTCCTCCTTAGAGAATTCCTCCCTGACCACTCCGCTGGTTACTCCTCACCCACTCACATGACCCTGAATATTTTCATCCTGGCCCTTCACACAGTTGGAAATGATCGAGTTTCTGGTTTGTTGTTGTTGTTATTATTGTTTGAGACAGGGTCTTGCTCTGTTGCCCAGGTTAGAGTGCAGTGGCATGATCTTGGCTCACTGCTTGACCTCCTGGAATCAAGGGATCCTCCCACCTCAGCCTCCCAAGAAGGTGAGACTACAGGCATGCACCACCACCCCTGGCTAAGTTTAAATTTTTGTAGAGATGGGGTCTCACTATGCTGCCCAGGCTGGTCTCCAACTCCTGGGCTCAAGTGATCCTCCCAGCTTGGCTTCCCAAAGTGTGGAGATTACAGGCATGAGGGAGGCACTGTGCCCAGTCTGACTGACTTTCTCATAGCTGTTCTCTCCCTTAGGAGAACACAGGTTGCGTGACAGCCTGTGTTCTCCTAGGGGACTGTCAGCCTTGTTCATTGTGCTATCCCCAGCACCTCAACAGAGCATGACTCCGAGAAGGGGCTCTGGAAATCCTTGTGGCACAGGTCAGTGACTCCCTCCTGTTTCTGAGTTCTCAGATAAATTTGCATCCTGACATTCTGACCTTGACATCCTGCTTCCTTCTGCTCCGGGCCCTTTGTGACATCACGGGCTGGTTTGCCAATCACTGTTGTTTCTCAGCTTCCTATCAGAGAGAGCCCCTGAAAAGCCCCTTCTCCTATCCTCTCTTCTTCTCTGCCCAGGTCTGCATGAGAGTTGTAAGGCCCAGGACTGTGTAGCAGGGTTGTCCTGACCACCTCCCCCAAACTGTCCCTCCACTGGGAGATCTGCAAAGAGGAGTTTTCAGCCAGGGTCACACCTGTAATCCCAGCACATTGGGAGGCCGAGGTGGGTGGATCATCTGAGGTCGGGAGTTCAAGACCAGCCTGACCAACATGAAGAAACCCCCCTCTCTATTAAATGTACAAAATTAGCCAGGAGTGGTGGTGTATGCCTGTAATCCCAGCTACTCCGGAGACTGGGGCAGGAGAATTGCTTGAAGCCAGGAGGTGGAGTTTGCGGTGAGCTGAGATCACGACTCTACTCCAGCCTGGGCAATGAGAGCGAAACTCCATCTCAAAACAAAACAAACAACAACAACAAAACAGGATTTTTCACAAGTATTCCCAGGTAATATTTGTAGACAATGTGCTCAGTGATTGACACCTGTCAAGCCACCTTCACCTGCACAATGAACCTGTGAGACAGGCACCGATATGGCACCCATCTGCAGAGGAGGACACGGTCAGAGAGGTTAAGCCATTTGCCTAAATGCACGCAATAAGAAGTGGCTAAGCCCTGATTGAAGTCAGAAGAAAACCTACATGGAGGATGGCAGCCAGCACCATCTTATCTGAAATTATTATGAAATTTTATTCTATGTGTTATTGTATTTTGGGAAGGCTTGGGGCTGCTGATGCAATTATGGGAATCAAAATTGGTCCTTGGGATGCTACTTTATCCTGCTTTCTCTACATGGGCCTTGCATCTCTGGATGCATTGGTCATACGGCAACTCACAGCTCTCATCGGGGGAGAAGGGGAAACAGAAGCCCATGTAACGCCCAGTAATGAGGTCACATGAAGCAGCCAGGCTTCCGGGAGGAAAGAACAGACTGTGACAAGGGTGCATGGGAGTCTCTTTCTGTTCAGGGTCTACATACAGCTGCAGGGAGAATATACTCTTTCCCCTGCTTCCCACAGGTGGCCTTGGAGTGTCTGTACCATCGAGAGAAGAGGATCGGGATTGATTTGGTCCATGACAACGTGGAGAAAAACCTTATTCGGGTAAGGTGTCTCCTGGGTCTGCCCAGCGCCCTGAAGGAGGTGGGAAGCCCAGCAGGTCAGAGAGATTACTGAGCTACCTGTCAGGAGCAGAAGCCACACGTGTCACCCTGTGCAAAGTTAAGGCTCAGAAAGCATGGGGGGAGGCCTAGTTTGCAATTTAGGAACAGGGGAGGAATGGAGTTATTTGACCCTTAGTCTTTTCATCTCCCAAAATGGACATGATAATACACCAATAACAATAATGAAAGGTAGTGTTTATTGAGCACCTAGTATATGTCATAGCCTGTACTACTTCATATGCATTATTTAATGTAATGATAAAATAATCTGTAAGTGAGTGCTTGGCACATAGTAGGTGCTAGTTTTTTAATTCTAGGAGTCTATGAAAAAAAGTAGGGCAAAAAAAGGTGGAGCCTCCACAATCAACCCTTAGCTACCTGGCCCTGGGGTCATGCGGATTGAGGCAGAAGCTCCACCCTGACATTTCACCTCCTGGGATCAAGGGTGGTTGGTCGGAGGGGGAGGTGAGAGGTAAGGGCTCTGGCCAGAAAGACAAGGCTGTCAGGTTCTAAAAGGCACTGCTCTTTCTGACATTTTTCATTTCAGGAAGTAGATTTACTAAAATGTTGCCAAGAACAGATGAGAAAATTAGCTCAAAGAATTGATATGCAGATGAGGTAAGGGCTTTTTTTTTCCTTCTCTTCCCTCTCCTTGGGGTTTGTTTGGGACTCCCAGGATTCTGGGGGGACAAGCCAGACTGGCCCACTTGTCTCTGGGTGGTGCTTTCGGTCAGTGGTATGCTGGCAAATGTTCAACAACCAGCTTTCGAGGAAAAAGGAGTCCCGATCTCTAGGGCCTGCTGCAATGGCTGATTCTCAGCTGCGAATATGATGTCACTGAGATGTGTACAACTGACTCTCACAAGCTGGTGCCTCACTGGCTTGTCTGCAGCAAGAGTCCTGGCAAGAGACACCTGGCTTCCTTGAGGCCCCTCTTAGCCTGTGGCTTCCCCATTTGAGTTCTGAGCCTTGGGAGATAGCAGAGGGTGGGTGGTGTTAGGTAGCAAGGCCAGGGGCTGGGCACCTCCACAAGCGAGCTGGTGGACGCACTGAGCAGGAGTCTTCAAAAGAAACCAGCTTTTTGTTCTTACAAGATTATGGAACCAGTATCTTAACAAGCCCGGGGGACCCCTCTTATAATTTAAAGGGAGGCTTGAGTTTTATGGGGCTTGGGGCCCATAGCTAAGCCCTTGGCACCGGTTCCCCATGGAAGCAGCCGCCTCACCTCCGCCTGCAGCTGGCACTCGCCTTTAACTCTTTCAGGGTACGCTGCTCTGCTGGTTTTCCCACTTCATCCACTCTTGACACACACACACACAGACAGCACGGGACAGGCCGGCAACCTGGCAGTGGCTTGTCCCTCCGGCTGCCTGGTGCAGAGGGGCCAGGCAGCTTTCAAGGCAGCTCTGGGAGCACACGTCTTGGTTTGCTGCGCCCCAGAAGTCACCTCCTCTTCCAGGAGCCTTTGGACCCCACAAAGGGGTTAGAACTGGATGTTAGGGAGACAGACATCACAGGCAAGCTACCCTTAGAGCAAAGAGCTTGGTCATGGCCATACACATTGGAGAGCCCTAGGAAGACATCCGGGTGGAGGTGTGCAGAGAAGATGCAAATACAGCAGGAGGATGATGTCTGAAAGGACAAACACAGAGTTGAAGTTCAATAATTTGTGTGCCCCTGGACTAATTTCTCACAATTCCACTTATCACCGGGACTGTTGGTACCTACAGTTTGTCTACAAATTAATTTGCTTAAAAAACCTTAAGCACAGCAGGGTGACTACAGTCAATAGTAATTTATTGCACGTTTTAAAATAACTAAAAGAGTATAGGGGGCCAGGCACAGTGGCTCACACCTGTAATCCCAGCACTTTGGGAGGCTGAGATGGGTGGATCACGAGGTCAGGAGTTCAAGACCAGCCTAGCCAAGATGGTGAAACCCTGTCTCTATTAAAAATACAAAAATTAGCCAGGCGTGGTGGCAGGCGCCTGTAATCCCAGCTACTCGGGAGGCTGAGGCAGAGAATTGTCTGAACCAAGGAGGTGGAGGTTGCAGGGAGCTAAGATCATGCCACTGCTCTCCAGCCTGGGCAACAGAGTGACTCTCCATCTCAAAAAAAAAAAAAAAAAATGTATAAATGGGAATGTTTGTAACACAAAGAAATGGTAAATGCTGGAGGGGATGGATACCTCAGTTACCCTGATGTGATTGTTACAAATTGCATGCCTATATCAAAGTATCTCATGTACCCTATAAATATATATATCTACTATGTACCGGTAAATTCATGCACCCCATAAATATATACACCTACTATGTACCTGTAAAAGCTTAAAAAATAAAATAAAATAAATAAAAATCAAGTCGGTAAATAAAATCCCTTAAATATTCATTTTTTTTTTTTTTTTGAGATGGAGTCCTGCTCTGCCGCCCAGGCTGGAGTGCAGTGGTGCAGTCTCGGCTCACTGCAACCTGCACCTCCCGGATTCCAGGGATTTCCTGCCTAAGCCTCCCGAGTAGCTGGGATTACAGCCCCATGCCACCACACCCAGCTAGTTTTTGTATTTTTAGTAGAGACGGCG
This sequence comes from Ateles fusciceps, assembly GCA_036589455.1. Lineage (NCBI taxonomy): Eukaryota > Metazoa > Chordata > Mammalia > Primates > Atelidae > Ateles > Ateles fusciceps. The sequence goes on from JAZHEH010000903.1 coordinate 95,317, forward strand.
TTTTACCATGTTGACCAGGCTGGTCTCAAACTCCTGACCTCAGGTGACTGGCCCACTTCGGCCTCCCAAAGTCCCGAGATTATAGGTGTGAGCTACTGCTCCTGGCTGACATACTTGTATTTAAACAGGCAAATTTTAACAAAGAGAGAATTGGAAAAGGCTAGTGTCTTTGTTTTATCGCATTTTTCTTTTTTTTTTTTTTCCTAAGACGGAGTCTTGCTCTATCACCCAGGTTGCTCACTGCAACCTCCGCCTCCTGAGTTCAAGTGATTCTCCTACCTCAGCCTCCTGAATAGCTGGGATTACAGGTGCCTGTCACCACGCCTGGCTAATTTTTGTATTTTCAGTAGAGACAGGGTTTCACCATGTTGGCCAGGCTGGTCTCAAACTCCTGACCTTGTGATCCACCCGCCTCAGCCTCCCAAAGTGCTGGGATTACAGGCAGGAGCCACCACACCCAGCCCTTATTTCATTTCTCTTGCACTTATTTTTTTAATTACTTATTCATTTTTAATTGACAAAAATGGTATATGCTGTATCATGTAAAACATGATGTTTTGAAATTGCATGTATATTTTAAAACATTGAACTAATTGGAACTAATTAACACATGCATTATCTCACATACATAGTGAGAACACTTAAAATCTCAGTGATTTTCAAGAACACAGTACATTGTTATTAACTATGGCCACCATGTTGTACAGTAGATCTCTGGAACTTACCCCCTCCTGACGAACTGAAATTTTGTATCTTTTGACCAACATCTCTCCCATCCCCCACTCCAGTGTCTGCTCACCACCATTCTACTCTGTACTTTTATAAGTTCGATTGTTTTAGACTTCGCATGTGTGTGAGATCATGAGATATTTGTCTTTCTGTGCCTGACTTACTTCACTTTACATGATGTCCTGTAGGTTCATTCATGTTGTCACAAATGACAGAATTTCCTTCTTTTTTAAGGCTAGTAGTATTCCGTTGTGTATACATACCACATTTTCTTTATCCATTCATCTGCTATGAGACCTTTGGGTTGATTTCATATCTTGGCTATCATAAGTTGTTTTGCAATAACTTTGCCCATTTTAAAACTGGGGTTTTTTATGTTATTGAATTGTCTGAGTTCCTTATATATTTTGGATAGTAACCCCTTTTCAGATGTATAGTTTGCAAATATTTTCTCCCATTTCTTCGGTTGTCTCTTTACTCTCTTGATTGTTTTGGAGGCTGTGCAGAAGCTTTTTAGTTTGATGTAATCCCATTTGTCTATTTTTGCTTTATTTCCTGTACTACTTGGATAATTGTCCAGACCAATGTCATGGAACTTTTCCCCTATGTTTTCTTCCAGTAGTTTTACAGTTTCAGGGGTTATATTTCAGTCTTTAATCTTTTTTGTTTTTTTAGACAGCATCTCAGTCTGTCACCCAGGCTGGCAGGCAGTGGTGCAGCCTCGGCTCACTGCAACCTTCGTCTCTCAGGTTCAAGTGATTCTTCTGCCTCGGCCTCCTGAGTAGCTGTGGTTACATGTGTGTGCCACCATGCCTGGCTAACCTTAATCTATTTGAGTTGATTTTTGTCTATGGTGTGAGATAAGGGTCTAATTCATTCTTTAGCATGTATATTTCCATTTGTATCAATACCATTTATTAAAGAAGCTGTCCTTTCTCTGTTGCATGTTCTTGGCATCTTTGCTGAAAATCAATTGACTGTAAATGCCTGGATGTATTTCTGGGCTCTTTATTCTATTCTTTCTTCCACTTATTTTGTGATCTTCTATTTATAGCAAGAGAAAATGGTTTTCCATTTGTAACTGCCATGGCACGTGACAAAACTGCAGGGAAGAGGAGGGCTGATGTTTTGGAAATGGGATAGTTTGAGCCGGCAGAGTGAACAATTTCCAGACTTGAAGTGGGGAGCTGGACCTCAGAGGAGGAATCCTGAGACTGGGGTCGAGAGGCTGCTTATGCAACCCCAGACGATGCAACCAGAGGGGTTGTGGGGAGCTGGGAGAACCAGGAAGACTGAGACAGATGGAGACAGTCCCAGAGACTGAGAGGCACACAGAGAGAGATGAGCACTGACATTAAAAGAGACAGAGAGACATGAAGAGATAAACAGAGACAGAGATGGGGAGTCAGGAGACAGAGGGACAGAGAGACACAGAATCAGATATGCCAGAAAGCTAAATCAAGAGATGAGACAGAGGCGGAGAAAGGCAAAGTGATGGAGAGAGATAGATATGGAAAAAGAAGAAAAGAGGCCAGGCACTGCGGCTCACACCTGTAATCCCAGCACTTTGGGAGGCTGAAGTGGGTGGATCACTTGCGGTCAGGAGTTTGACACTAGCCTGGCCAAAATGGAGAAACCCCGTCTCTACTAAAAATACAAAATTAGCTGGGTGTGATGGTGCACGTCTCTAATCCCAGCTGCTTGGGAGGCTGAGGCAGGAGAATCGCTTGAACTTGGGAGGCAGAGGTTGCGGTGAGCCAAGATCGCACCACTGTACTCTAACCTGGGCCACAGAGCAAGGCTGTCTAAAGAGAGAGAGAGAGGGATGCTTGGATAGCTTGAACAGAGTCCAAGAGATATGAAAGCAACTGAGGCACAGAGCGAGAGAGCGGAGAGCGAGAGAGAGAGAGAGAGAGCGCAAGCGCAGAGTGAGTGAGGGAGAGGATGAGAGCAGGTGAGGGCAGCATTTCACTTTGTGGAGACTGGAGGCTGAGCCACCCTGGATGGAGGCCGTTTGTCCCTGGGCAGTGGCTGTGTGTCAGAGGACTCCTGCCATCTCACAGGGAGGCAGCTCGTGCTGCCAGAGGGGTTGGGATTCTCCTAATTAACGGAGAGCCGGCCAGAGCCTCATTAGCTGGGAAGAGCCTGGTGTGTCCTCACCCACTTGGGGAAGCTCAGCCACTGACCTGTTCAGGTGGCCACCCTGCCATGGGCGGGCACCAGGCTATTGGCTCATGATTTTCTTCGAAGCCTGAGGCCCGCATCTGGGCAGGGCGGTGTCCTCACTGCACCAGGTGCCCTGGCGAGGCAGAAAAGGCTCTTCCCAACAAAGTAGGAGCTATATTTGGGCTTTTCCCAGTGGGCTGACAACAGGGTGAGTTTTGCACTGGTCCAGCCCTTGGTTGTGGACCCAGTAGGGAGGACAGGGCTGCCTCCTCTTTCCAGGCCTCATGACAAGGGCCAGGCAGTTGCACACACTGGGCTCTGAGGTCCCCAGGTTTCCCTCTAATTCTCTGACATGTTTACTTCCCACATTCTGGCCTTGCTTCACATTCCAGCTCATTAGCAGGACAGGGCCCCATTTCTCCAGGGCTCTGCCAATTTGGAAGCCCCACGGGCCCCAGGACAGGGTTCCTCCTGCCCAGACATGACCTGTGCTTCCCAATAGGTAGGAACCCACCTGCTGTTGGGATTTAACTTCCTGGTTCCTGGCCAGCTGGAAACCCCTCACCAGCAACCAATATCCATAGCAGAAAAAATAAAATAAAATAAAATGAGATATGGATGGAGGAGAGGGAGGGAGAGACCCAGAGAGACACACAGAGGCTAAGACAGAGGGAAAATGAGAAAGAGACAAAGGTTAGAGAGAAAGAGACATAGACACAAGAAGGGAGGGAGGGAGAGAGAAAGAGAGACACACAGAGAACAGATAGAGACACTCAGAGTAGCTGGTGTCTGACTTAACCTTACTTAATGTAAGTGATTCCCTTCTCTATTCTCACAATTATTCTTTGAAGAAGAAGAATTGTTTGCTTCTTTGAAGCAAAACAAAGTTTTGCTCCAAGGCAAAACTTTCAGCTGCTGCGTATGTGTCTGTAACACCAACTGATCTCTGTTTTCTCAGCCAACAAGGAAAAGAAAAAGGTCCAGGCTTAGAACCTTCTGGAGGAAACAGATTCTAGCTAGGATTTAGTGAGTGCCCACTTAGTATTTAATATTTAGGTCTGAAGTGATCTTCTATTAATGGAAAGGGTGATGGGTTTTTCTGTAAAGACAGGAATGTAAATTTTCCTTTTAACATATATTTATTTATATATATATATTTTTGTCTTCTTTTTTCTTTTTCTTTTTTTTTACTTTTAAATAACTCAGTCTCCGTAGAGACTGTCAAAAATTGCCAATGCCAACTATATTTCAAGTCGTCATGGAGGAGTATTGGGAAAAGTTTTCAATTAGCAATAATAGCGCCTTGGATAAACCTCATTGGCTACCATACTGCCACTGCGCAAAGCTTCATTTATTTATACTTTAAAAGTGATTTTAGGCAGGGCGTGGTGGCTCACGCCTGTAATCTCAGAACTTTGGGAGGCCAAGGTGGGCGGACCACCTGAGGTCAGGAGTTCAAGACCAGCCTGGCCAACATGGTGAAACCCCGTCTCTACTAAAAAAATCAAAAATTAGACCAGGTGCGGTGGCTCATGCCTTTAATCCCAGCACTTTGGGAGGCCAAAGCGGGGGGAGGATTTCCTGAGCTCCAGAGTTCGTGACCAGCCTGGGCAACACGGTGAAACCTGTCTCTACTAAAATGCGAAAAATTAGGCATGCGAGGCAGTGTGCGCCTGTAGTCCCAGCTACTCAGGAGGCTGAGGCAGGAGAATTGCTTGAACCCGGGAGGGGGAGGTTGCAGTGAGCTGAGATTGCGCCACTGTACTCTAGCGACAGAGCTGGAGTGCAGCGCAAGACTATGTCTCAAAAAAGCAAAAACAAAACAAAAATATCAACAAAATTAGCCTGGAGCGGTAGCGGGCGCCTCTAATCCCAGCTACTAGGGAGGCTGAGGTAGGAGAATCCTTTGAACCCAGGAGGCAGAGATTGCAGTGACCTGAGATCTTGCCACTGCACTCCAGCCTGGGCAACAAGAGGAAAACTCTGTCCCCCGCAAAATTAATTAATTAATTAATTAAATAAAAGTGATTTTTGAAAAGAAAAATAAGTAAATAGTAGTTTGGTATTTGGCGAGAATCATGGAAGTCGTCCTCAAATGTCTGGAATTTGGCAGTCACCTTTAAGTCTAAGCTTCTTAGTCAAGATACCAACCAGCCCTCGGGGCTTTAGCCTTGGCCCTGGTCCCTTGTCCTCTCTTTACCTCCGCCCAGTCTCTGACACCGCCCAGCCCCAACCATAACCAATCCCTGTCTTCACCTAGTCCCTGACCCTACCCAATCCCTGTCCTCACCTAGCCCCTGTCCCCACCCTGTCCTTGACCTCACCCAATCCCTGTCTTCACCTAGTCTCTGACTCCACCTAACCCCTGACCGCACCCAATCCCTGTCTTCACATAGCCCCTGACCCCGCCCAGTCCCTGACCCCACCCAATCCCTATCCTCATCTAGCTCCTAACTCCACCCCTTCCTGATCTGGAGGTCCCTACACAGCTGGTGTTTCTAGCTTCTCTGCGTTGGTGCGTGTGATGTTCTTGGCTTGGAATTCTCATTTCCCCAGCAGCAATTCCCCCATAATGTCTACTCCTATTTATTGTGAAAACCCAGCTCAAATACCTCCTTGGGAAGCCTTCCCTGACCACCCTCTCACCCTCAGTTAATGGTTTCCTCCTCTGTGTTATTTCGTATTTGCAAACCTGCAGGATGCCCTTACCATTCTGCTCTGTATTTATTTTTTGTATTTGTTCACACAAATTCGTGAGCAACTTGAAGGCAGTGACTGGGTCGTCTTATTCTTGTCTTATCCCTCAGTGCCCAGCATAGGGTCAGACATAGTGATTGATTTACGAAGTGATTTGACTTGAATCAGGCTTTGTCCAAACTGTGGATGGATATCTTCTAAATTAGGTCAGCAAGCTACAACTGGAGGGACAAATCTGGCCCACCATCTGTTCTTGTGAAAAAAGTTTTATTGAGATGAAGCCACATTCATTCTTACATATCTGTGACTTCTTTCATGCATGGTTGAGTAGTTGCAACAGACACCATATGACCCACAAAGCCTAAAGTATTTCCATGCAACCCTTTACGGTAAATGCTTACCTATCCCCTGTTCTGAAGGACAATAGGGCCCAGGTGTGGTGGCTCACACCTGTAATCCCAACACTTTGGGAAACTGAGGCAGGGAGGATCACTTGAGCCTAGGAGTTCAAGACCAGCCTGTGCAACACAGCAAGACTGTCTCTGCAAAATATTTAAAAAGTTAGTCAGGCTTGGTGGCACGTGCCTTTAGTCCCAGCTACTCAGGAGGCTGAGGTGGGAGGAGTGCTTGAGCCTGAGAGGTCAAGACAGCAGTGAGCCATGACTGCCCCACTGCACTCCAACCTGGGCGACAGATTGAGACTCTGAAAAAAAAAAAAAAAAGAATAAAGGACAAATCTGTTTGGAGTGGGGGGAGGTGGGAGTGTGGGGGGCCTCTGGATATGTGGTGGGGCATCGAGGTGGGAAGAGGACTGAAAAGCTACTGGGTGGCTTCCTGGGGGTCTAGGCTTACAACACACACCTGCTGTGTGGTCCAGGATGGGAACTCTGGGCAGGTGCACAGTACACAGATGACTCCTTCCTCCCTGCAGGGATAACCGAGATGCTCAGCACGCCCTGGAGAGGGACCTTGAGGACAAAGCTCAGCCCAGTTCATCGATGAGAAGTGCTTTAACCTGAGAAACACGTCAGACTGCATCAGCTTCTTCCACGGCATGGAGAAAATTGATGGCACGTAAGTATCGGACTCCCCCTCCCCATCCCGGGCATGTCCAACTGGAGTGAGGGCTTCTGCTCCTGCCAACTAATGGCGAAGGGGCATCGTGTACCAGTTAAGTGGGAAGTGGTGTGGTTGAACGGGGGATCCTCTAGTGCAGGTGGCAGAATCCAAGTCGGGTTAACTAAAGACAAAATGGAATTTACCGGAGGGCTCTGGGGGAGCCACCATCTCAAGGGGAAAGCTGGAGGGAAAGGTTCTGGTAGTGGGAGCTGTGTGGTCCGGACGCCTTCATCTTTCCATCCTTGCCCCACTGTTCAAGATCCAAATTTCAGGAAGAAGGAGCATGCCATTGGCTTAGTGAGGGTCGCACAGCCACTGCTGCTCAGCAGTTCCACCATAAAAATTCCAAAACAAGGATGAGCTCAGCAGGGAGGCCAGCCGAGGTCGGCTGGTGCCAGTGGTGGTTTAAGAGTGACTTCTTGCCTGGCCAGGCGTGGTGGCTTACTCCTGTAATCCCAGCCCTTTGCGAGGCAGAGGCAGGAGGATCGCTTGAGGCCAGGAGTTCCAGACCAGCCAAAGAGAGACAGGGAGGGGAATCTGGAGCCAGGCTGCCTGACTTCTAATCCCAGCCTCTACACTAACACTGAGCAAGTGACTTCATTTCTTTGGACCATTTCTGAATCTATACCACTGCAAGAAAAATAGTACTCACTTCCCAGGGCTGCTGTGAATATGAAAAGAGTGTGTGTGTGAAGGTTTAAGCACAGAGCCTACTATAGAGCCAACATATATCAAGTGCTTACTGGGTGCCCTCATTTTCTTGTCACAAGGTGGTGCCTTCTGTGAGCCTGTCACGATCGTGGGCATGTCACAGCATTGTGGATTTTATGCAGAAAGCAAACATGCTTCCTAGTTGGTCATCTGAGGTCTGAGAGATGCTGAGGATGAGGAAGAGGTTGAGGTCTATCTTGGTTTCTCCCTCTTCCGTTTAAAAAAAAATCCCTAGCACATAGAATTGTGGTTGGCACGTGTTGGTACGCAGTACATTTTTGTTGAAGGAAAGAACGAATGAAAGGAGTAAGTCAGGGAAAGAAGAAGCACAGGAAGGGAGGAAGGGGAGAGAGAAGGAAGGTGTTCCTCGGCAGTCTTCTTGGCTCAAGCCTGGCCTCACTTTCTGGATGTCAACAAATGTCGAAGTGCGGAGATGACCCTTTGGGACTTCTGGTAATGACAACTCCTGGGAACGTTCCTCCTTTTCCTGACAAGGTGCTCTTCCCCCCATGGCACTGGCAAAGTGAGGAGGACTTAGGGGGCTTGGCCCCCCCCTCATCTGCACAGGGAGTCCAGAGGGTCTGCCTTCCAAAATAGATTCCTCTCCAGAGACCTGGCAGCCCTGGAGCCTCCAATTTCCATACCCAGGAGAGGCCTGCTATTTAAAGTCCTCCATCTACAGACTCCATCTGGAAGGGAGAGCTGCTGTTTGTGATGACTAATTGCTGCCCAGCTGTGCTAGCTTGGGGCTTTGTATTTGGGCTCCCCTCCCCTTCCCCCTCCCCTCCCCTCCACTCCCTTTCTGTCCTCTCCTCTCTTCCTTTCTCTTTCTTTTTTTGATACAGAGTCTTGCTCAGTCGCCAGGCTGGAGTGCGGTGGCAAGATCTCGGCTCACTGCAACCTCTGACTCCCTGGTTCAATCCATTCTCCTGCCTCAGCCTCCAAGTAGCTGGGACTACAGGCATGCGCCACCATGCCCAGCTAATTTTTGTATTTTTAGTTGAGACGGGGTTTCACCATATTTCCAGAATGGTCTTGATCTCCTGACCTTGTGATCCACCTGCCTTGGCCTCCCAGAGTGCTGGGATTACAGGCTTGAGCCACCGCGCCCGGCCCATATTTGCGGTTTTCTTAAAGCAGGGCTGTATCTGGACAGATTAAAGGGACGTTTGGTGACTGTGAACTGCAGTATCTCTATTCACTGTAGTTCTTGTTACCATGGATTAATGATGATGATGATGATGGCAGTAGACATCTTTTACCTGCTGTTTGCCATGTGCTAGACATGGTGCTGACAGCTTCATATGCAACATCTCATGAATAATAAACATTTTGTGGGCGCTTACTCTGCCCAGTGCCGTGATAAGGGCTTCACATTTAAACACTCAGCAACCCTGAGGGTTGGTATCATTATCCCCATTTTACAATGAGGAAACTGAAGGTCAGAGAGGTGAATCGACGGGCTCAAGCTCACACAGCAAATGGCAGAGCTGTGATTCTGAATCTACATTGAATACTGAGCCTGTGTGTTTTACCAATGGTGCCTTCCTGCCTCCCCAGCAAAGCCCACTGTCCTCTCCATGTTTAGAGGACACAGACTCCAGAAAGCATTTCCCCCTACTGAGGTGCACTGCCTGCTGAGGAGGCAGGCTGTCTTTGGCAAATTCCTCCCCCAGGAGAATGTGATTAAGTTGGTTATTTTCTCTGGGGGAGCTCAGCTGTCTGTTGCAGCGGAGGGCAAAGGCTTAGAGGTTGCTGTTCATGACATTGACAGTGTCCCCCCCATTCAGAGGCAATGGAGACAGTCAAAGTAAATCTGTGTGTTTCTCTCTGCTGTCCTTATCCTCTCCTCTTTCCTCAGTGTCCTGGGATGGAGCCATGCTTCACTCTCTGAGCCTCAGGTCTTGGTTGGATGAAAGCTCTGAATCTGACATGGTGCCACTCCTGTCTCCAAAAACCCGTGATGCCTGTTTATTGCTTGATTTTTAACTCCTGCAAAAAGCCAGGCAAAACAGTCACACACACACACTATATGATTTTTAAAAATTTCGATTCACCATGCAACCTAAATGTGCTTTAAAATATCTGAAAAGAGAATTCTATTTCAGAAATTTGAGTTCAGTTTTTTCCCCTGCTGTCTGAGTATAAAAATCTGCTTTATTTAAGAACTGGAAACTTCCTGGACCAGAAAAGACCTTGAGAAGTTACCTAGTCTGGTTTACCCAGGACCTGAAGCCAGCTCAAAGAAATGCACGCCCTTCCTCAAAGCCTTCCCAGATGAGAAAACCCCACATAGTCCATTGGTTGCTTGTAGCAGGGATTTACGTGCTCTGCCAGGAAGAACTTTATGTTGTCTAAACTGAGGAGTTCCTAGTGTGTCACCACCTCTGAGAAGCCTTCCCTGCCTTTGCCTTTGCTAATGTAGCCTGTGTACCTGTCCATTGATCTCCCCAGATCTACTCGCCAGCTGCCATGCTGTGTGTCCTGCAGAGCAGACTGTCTGCAGATCTCCTCTCCCGGGCTCTCTGTTCTTCAGTTTCTGGATGGGTTCAGCCAGGAGGAGGGGCATCAGCAGAAGACAGAGCGTGGGAGGGGAGAAGTTGTGATTTCCTCTTCTGTTCTCTCCCTCCCAGACACTGTGGTCCACCGTGGTCCCTCCTCTTCTGGAGCTCTTGTAACACCTGTTGCTTCCTTTTCTCTTGCCCTTTACAGCTGGGATGGTGAAAGCTTCATGCATTTTCTTTTCTTTTCCTTTTTTTTTTTTTTTTTTTTTTTTTTGAGACAGAGTCTTGCTCTGTTGCCCACGCTGGAGTGCAGTGGCATGATCTCAGCTCACTGCAACCTCCGACTCCCAGTTCAAGCGATTCTCCTGCTTCAGCCTTCCAAGTAGCTTGGATTACAGGCGCGTGTCACCATGCTTGGCTAATTTTTGTATTTTTAGTAGAGACAGGATTTCACCATGTTGGCCAGGCTGGTCTCGAACTCCTGACCTCAAGTGATCTGCCCACCTCGGGCTCCCAAAGTGCTGGGTTTACAGGCATGAACCATCACATTTAGCACTTCATGAATTTTCTAATCCTGATCATCTCATCACCCTTCTGAGTATTCCTCTATTCCCTTTACAACCCTGACCAACACGTAATGACACCACTCCTTTTGTCTCCTTTATCCTCCTGCTGCTGCTTCTTTTAAGACAGGGTCTTGTTAGGCTGGAGTGCAGTGACGTGATCATGGCTCACTGCAGCCCCGAACTGCTGGGCTCGAGCAATCCTCCAACCTCAGCCCCCCAGGTAGCTGGGGCCACAGGCATGCACCACTGCACCCAGTTAATTTTGGGGGGTATTTTTTATAGAGATGGGAGTTTCACCATGTTGCCCAGGCTGGTCTTGAACTCCTGGGCTCAACTGATCTGCCTGCCTCGGCCTCCCAGCGTGCCGGGATTAGAGGCATGGCTGGCTCTGCCCTCCAGCTTCAAAATCCCTTCCTGGCACATAACACAATGTGTAAATATCTCCTTGTTCACTGTCAGTCTCCCTCCTCTGGCAATTAATTGCCACGAGAACATGGATGTTGCCATTCGTATTCATGGCTCTCTCCTAAGTGCCTGGTTGGCTCGTGGTAGAAGTTGAAGGAATACTCCATGAGTGAATGGCAGTAAAAGTAGCATGGCCGCATTCTCATCGCAGACTTGGAGGGACCCTGAACCACCTCTGTGCCCAGTGCCTGCTTCTTGGCTTGTCCGAGTTGTGTTTCTGGTGGTGGTGGTGTGGGTGTGAGGGGAAAAGAGCTGTCTGCGGGAGCCCCCCTCTCCGACCCACTCACTGGATGCCCTTCTGCCAACCAGCTGTTCTCTTTAGGATTCTCTTGCCTCCCCTGTAAAATGAGGGTATTGGATCAGGACAGTGATTCTCAATGGAGTGACTGTCCCCCTCCCCCAAGGGACATTTGGCAATGTCTGAAGCTATTTTTTGGTTGTCACAACTGGACAGTGAGGGAGCTACTGCCATCTAGTGGGTAGAGGCCAGGGATGCTGCTGAACATCCCAACATCCCACACTGCACAGGACGGAGAATAATCCTGACCCAAAGGCCGAAACTGCCAAGGCGGAGAAACGCCAGATTCCGAGGTCTCCCAGGCCTGCTGCAACTCGCCCCTGTGCCTTCGCAGGATCTCCGTGCCCGAGACCTGGGCCAAGTTCAGTAACGACAACATCAAGCACTCTCAGAACATGCGGGCCAACTCCATCCGGCTGCGGGAGGAGGCGGAGCACCTCTTGAGACCCTGTCGGATCAGATGTGGAGGCAGTTCACCGACACTAACCTGGCCTTCAATGCCCGCATCTCCGAGGTGACGGACGTGAAGAATAAGCTGCAGGTGCAGCTGGCGAAGGTAAGCAGATCCTCCCAGGACCCCTGTCTTCTCTGCCAAGCCCTCACCCTCCTTCGGTGAGCCTGAGCGGTATCTGGGTCAAGCTGGCTCCGCCCCTGGTGCCAAACCAGTACTCTCTCTGCCAAGGTCTATGGTCTTGTGCATTCTAAAAGGGCCAAGGGCTGAGCTTCCTGGGGATTTAAGCATTTAAGCATCCAGGTTACATCCTCTCTTTCTCACTGGAGGATGGAGCCTGGAGCTTGGCCTGGCTGTTCCCCAAGAGGCTGTGATGCCGCCAGGACCCCTTATTCTCCATCGAAGACCCACATGGCTGAGTACGGCGGGTGCAGAGAACGGAGCCCTGCAGGCCATTGTCTCTGCCGCTCCAGCACCTCTTGTCTGCCCACAGCAGCATCTTTGGAAGTGTAACCTTTGACTTCCAGAGGCCTCAACAGCACCTTAGCAGTCTAACGTTTCCCCTGCTGAGGAGTGGGGTGCCCTTTGGATCTGAGGAGTCTGTAGCACTGCCCGATTCTGGTGTCTGCCCGCTGTGCCCACACCAGGGTGCCCTTTAGGCATTTTGCATCATGCTGTTTCACAGCCCCGGGCTGGCTCTTGGAGTCCTCTTGGCACGGAGTTTATACTCCCTGCTCATCATAGATGTAGATTCCCATTTGGTGCCAGTTGCTGTGCGAGGCACTAGGAATGAAATGAGGAGCCGTGTAAACTTGCGCCCTGGCCTCTGGGGACTTGGCATTCTCCTTGAAGAACAGTGGTGCCTGTGAAATTTAGACACAGAGAGGATTTGGATGACAGTCAGCTCAGAGGGAACTTGACTCGAATTTGCAGAACAGTACCTCTTTACCTCTTTTAAGGCCAGGCACAGTGGCTCACTCCTGTAGTTGCAGCACTGTGGGAGGCCTAGGCGGGCACATCACTTGAGGACAGGAGTTTGAGACCAGATGGCTAATATGGTGAAATCCCATCTCTACTAAAAATACAAAAATTAGCCAGGTGTGATGGTGCGGGCCTGTTGTCCCAGCTACTTGGGGAGGCCGAGGTGGGAGAATTGCTTGAACCTGGGAGGCAGAGGTTGCAATGAACAGATCATACCACTGCACTCCAGCCTGGATGAAAGAGTAAGACCCTATCTCAAAAAAAACAACAAAAAAGGAACTGTGCGCCTTTTTATTGTGTCTATATCTTGAGGGGCTTAGTGGGCTACAGGCAGGGTTTGATGGAAATTACAGTGGTAGATTCAGCCCGCCTACAGCAGCTACCCTTTGGTCTGGTCCTCCAAAAGAGACCAAAATAAAAGTTTATTTTACTTTTATTTTCTTCTCTTTCTCTTTCTTTCTTTTCTTTTCTTTTTTTCTTTTTTTTTTTTTTTTTTTGAGACAGGGTCTTGCCCTGTTGCCCAGCCAGGAGTGCAGTGGCGCAATCACGACTCACTGCAGCCTTGAACTCCTGGGTTCAAGCAATCCTCCCGCCTCAGCCTCCCAAGTAGCTGAGACTACATGTGTGTGCCACCACGCCTGGCTAATCTTTTTAGTTTTTTGTTGAGACAGGGTTTCACTATGTTGCTTAGGCTGGTCTCAAACTCCTGAGCTCAGGCAATCCTCCTACTATGGCCTCCTAAAGTGCCAGGATTATGGACATGAGCCACCCCGCCCAGCCTCAAAACAGGAGTTTCCATGAAATCATTGCAGCATTTTTATATGGAGGAAACAAGGGTGGGTGAGCAGAGATTCTCATGGGACCCATACTGGGTGGAACAGAGAAGCAGGGGACATTGACACCAGGAACAGATCAATAGGGAGATGAGCAGCCAAAAGGTGGTGGGAAGGGGATTCCCCGAGACAGCAGTAAGGGCAGAGCATGCGTCGGGACGAAGCTGGAGGAAAGGCAGGCTAGTCGGGTCATTCTGGTCTGAGTGAGGGGTTTGGAGTCCCCCTAGGAACAATGGTGTTAGGCAGGACAGTGTTTGGATCCAAACTCATTCTTTTGTTGGTTTCTTTTCTGCCTGGATGGCAGAAGGGATACAGAGGTTAAGAGTGGTTGCAGGGAGTGGACACGGTGGCTCACGAATGTAATCCCAGCAATTTGGAAGGCAGAGGTGGGAGGATCACTTGAGGTCAGGAGTTTGAGACCAGTGAAACCCCATCTCTATTAAAAATTAAACCCCACCCCCAACATGTGAAACCCCATCTCTATTAAAAATTAAAAAATTTAGCTGCACGTGGTTGTGGGCGCCTGTAATCCCAGCACTTTGGAAGGCAGAGGTGGAAGGGTCATTTGAGGTCAGGAGTTTGAGACCAGCCTGGCCAACATAGTGAAACCCCTGTGTCTACTAAAAATACAGAAAATTAGCTAAGTGCAGTAGCATGCACCTGTAATCCCAGCTACTCAGGAAGCTAAGGCAAGAGAATGGTTTGAACCTGGGAGGCGGAGGTTGCAGTGAGCCGAGATCTCACCACTGCACTCTAGCCTGGGTGTCAGAGCGAGACTCTGTCTCAAAAAAAAAAAGAGTGGATGGAGTGGTTAGGAGGCTCTGGAAGAGGCCCAGGGAAGGGGAAGGCTGCCTGTGCTGTGGAGGTGACATCAAGTGGAAGGAGGACTGGAAAAGGGTGAGCTACCTGGAGAAGGTGAAGTCAGCATCGAGTTGGCCTGTGCACCTTCCCTTTATCTTTCATGAACTATTTTCCTATTAATCCTCAAGGACTGGGTTGGCAAACTTTTTCTGTCAAGGTGTAGATGATAACTGTTTTCAGCTTTGCAGGCCATATGGTTTCTGCCCCTGTACCACAAAAGCAACCATGTACACAAATGAGCGTGGCTGTGTTCCAATAAAACCTCACACAACTAGGTAGTGGCCGGATTTGGTTCACAGGTTGTAGTTTTGACAACCCCTGCTCTGGAACTTAGCTCAAAAGTCACTTCCTCCAGGAACCCTCTCAGAGACTGTGTGCGTTCTGAGACTGTGGTTTTCATTGCTTCTTCCATCTCATACCTTTTGGCTACAAGCACTGACCCTGAGCCGGACTGCGTGGGTGTGATGAGTCCTCTATAACCTTGGACAACTCTCTTAACTTCTCTGAGCCTCAGTCTTCTTGTTTGTAGAATGAGGATAAGAATGAATCACAGGAGGCTGAGGCAAGGAGGATTGCTTGAGCCTGGGAGGTGGAGGCTGCAGTGAGTTATGACAGCACCACTGCACTCCATCCAGCCTGGATGACAGAGCAAGACCCTGTCTTAAACCGAAAACCAAAAATGACTGCCATGAGGATTATTTGAGTTAATGCAGGCACAACACCTGAACGATGCGGGCACGTAGCAGGCACCGTATCTGTGCTAGTGGCTGTGACCTTACTGTACTAGTTGGTTTACCTGCCTGCACACCTTCAGAGCACTGCTCCTGATTTAACCTTACCCCTCTGCTGCTCGGTAACTGCCTGGCACTCCTTACCGCTTTGTGCAATGAATGGAAGGAATCTACAATGTTGAGGTGGTTTTCTTGAGACAGTCTTGCTCTGTAGCCCAGGCTGGAGTGCAGTGGCGCCATCTTGGCTCACTGCAACCTCTGCTTCCCTGGTTCAAGCGATTCTCTTGCCTCAGCCTCCTGAGTAGTTGGAATTATAGGTGCCCCCTCACCGCACCCTGGCTAATTTTGTATTTTTTGTAGAGTTGGGGTTTTTCTGCGTTGCCCAGGCTGGTCTTGAAATTCTGGGCTTAAGCGCCCTGGGCTCAAGTAATCCGCCTGCGTCTGCCTCTCAAAGTGCTGGAATTGCAGGTGTGAGCCACCATGCCCGGCCTACTATGCTGAGCTTTGTACTGATGCTTTTTAAAGAATGATGCATGCATGAATGAATGCTTTTCATGTCTCTTTTTCTTTTTCATGCAAAAATACAATTTTTATTATGGTAAAATACACATCACATAAAAGTTAGCATTTTCACCGCTCGGAAGTGTACAGTTCTGTGGCATTAAGCGCATTCACACATTCTGCATCCATCACCACCGTCCGTCTCCAGAACTTTTCCATCTTCCCAAACTGAAACTGTGCGCGCATTCAACACTCCGCTTCTCCATCTCCCCCCCACATTTATGGTGACATGGTTTGGCTATGTCCGCAGCCGACTCTCATCTTGCATTGTAGCTCTCATAATCCCCATGTATTGTGGGAAGGACCCGGTGGGCAGGTTTTCCCAAGCTGTTCTCGTGATAGAAAATAAGTCTCACGAGACCCGATGGTTTCATAAAAGGGAGTTCCCCTGCGCATGCTCTTTTGCCTGCTGCCGTGTTAGACCTGCCTTTGCTCGTCCTTCACCTTCCACCATGATTGTGAGGCCCTCCCTAGCCGTGTGGAACTGTGAGTCCATTAAATTTCTTTTTCTTTATAAATTTCCAAGTCCTGGGTATGTGTTTATTAGCAGTGTGAGAACAGACAAATACAGGTAACCTCCATTCTACTTTCTGTCTCTGAGAATTTGACTACTCTATGGACCGCCTATAAGCGGAATCATACAGTAGTTGTCCTTCTGTGACTGGTTAATTTCACTTGACATCATGTCTTTGAGATTTACCCATGTTGTAGCATGTGTCAGAATTTTCTTCCTTTTTGAGGCAGAATAATATTCCATTGTCTGTCTATACCACATTTTCTTTATTCTTTCATCAATTTCTGGACACTTGGTGGCTTCCATCTTTTGGTTCTCGTGCATTTTCTTTTTAATGAGGTATCTCATATGGTGGATCAAATGTAGTTCGTTGTCATGTTTCATTGCCTGAAGTTTGTGGTCTGGGGATGACTTGGGAAGGTTCCTTTAGTTGGCTGTTAGTACCTGGTTTTTCATCTGTGAAACAGGGATAAGAATTTCTACATGGTAACATTACTGTGTTAATTAATTAATCTCTGGAGCTCTTAAAACAGTGCTTTACGTATGATAAACACTCAGTAAAAGGTAACTGTGAGTATTAATATAATTACTGATGGAGAAAGAAAGGATCTTTTGAGTGGAGGTGGGGAGAGCAAAACCTTTTCTCTTTAAAAATTCCTCTAGTGAGGATCCCTTGAGCCCAGGAGTTCGATGCTGCAGTGAGCTATGATCACGGCACTGCACTCCAGCCTGGGTGACAGAGCAAGACCTTGTCTCTAAAAAATTAAAATTAAAATAAGTTGAAATAAATAAATAAAAATAAAAATTGCTCCAGGGAAGTTTTGAATTATTATAACAACTTCATCACTGCAGACCAGAGGGTTTTTGCAACCTCATGGATTTTTATTAATAGTCATAATTTAATCACCAGCTGTTCTGCAAATAGACTAGTGCCCATCTGAAATGCACCAAACTCCAACCCTGCGCTACTGACATTTTCCTGAGCAAAGATTGGTAAATTTCACATGGTGTTTTTTTAAAATAATAAAGGAAGCTGATGCAATGAAGATGAATATATAGTAACCATTCCACCTTTCAACAGTTTACTTTGGCTAGAAAATTTGAAATGCTCTCTTCTTTGTTTGGGACAGAGTCTTGCTGTCACTCAGCCTGGAGTACAGTGACGAGATCTCGGCTCACTGCAACCTCTGCCTTCCAGGTTCAAGTGATTCTCCCGCCTCAGTTTCCTGAGTAGCTGGGCTTACAGGTGCCTGCCACCATGCCTGACTAATTTTTGTATTTTTAGTAGAGACCATGTTGACCAGGCTGGTCTCGAACTCCTGACCTCAGGTGATCCACCTGCCTTGGCCTCCCAAAGTGCTGGGATTACAGGTGTGAGCCACTGTGCCCAGCCTGAAATGCTCTCTTTAAAAATGTAACTGTTATTAGTTGAGCTCAGCCTGATTCTCCTTGGCAAAAGGCATTTCTGGCAACTTCCAAGTGCCCATCCTCACCTGTGCTGCAAGGCAGTTATTTCCCAAGTGGTAATAGGAATCCACGTTGTAAGGCCAGGACTACACAGCTCCTCGTGCAGACAGCCTCCTCTGTTCACTGGGATCCTAGAGTTCTGTCACCTTGGCCACACTCCAAGCCTTGTAACTTGCCCCGGGGCCTCGTCCTTGCATTTTGAGGCTCCGGGAATCACTGTGTCATACTGACCACTGCTAGCAGAGGAGCTGGTGACTTCTCTGGAAGTTGGTGGCCACAGAGTGGATTGCTGCCTTTGAGTGCTGATGCCTCTGAGACCCAAAGGTTCTGGGAACTTCCAGAAAAACAACCCCTCACTAACATGCAATTACCTAAATGAATGTGCATTTGAGTGGGGATCTCTTAATGTGTGGGGGGGAAAAGATGCACAAATACGGCTTTTGGAGGCAGGATGTGTGGGGACAGGGATTCTTCTGTGGAGAAAATGCTTATTCTGAAGTTGTGGGAAGCTGACCCTGGCAGGTGAAATATTAGATGTGTTACATTAATATCATTGAATCATACAATGAGAAGGTTATTCCTTCTTCATTGCTTCTGATAATCTCAAGGGTGCTAGAATGCCTTCCTTACCTCTTTTAACACTGCCAGTCTCCCTTTTATACTTTTTTTTGGGACAGGACCTCTCATTGTTGCCCAGGCTGGAGTGCAGTGGTGTAATCACGGCTCACTGCAGCCTCAGCTTCTCAGGCTCAGGCAGTCCTCCCATCTCAGCCTCCTGAGTAGCTGGGACCACAGGTGCTCACCACCAAGCCTGGCTAAGTTTTTTTTAATTACTTGTAGAGATGGGGTCTCACTATGTTGCCCAGGCTGGTCTTGAACTCCTGGACCAGTGAGTTCAAGAAATCAATGAATCAATCTCCATGAATCAATCTCTGGAGTGAGCTGTTTTAAGATCCTCTCACCTCAGCCTCCCAAAGTGTGGGGATTACAGAAGTGAGCCACTGTGCCTGGCCAGCCCTTTTAAACAAGAAGGAGTCTGCCTCAGGCAAAGAACTTTGGACAGGCAACAGTATCCAGCCAGAGGTGTAAATGTTGTGGTTTTACTTTTGTCTTGTTTCCTGCATTTTTATTGTTATTTTTTCATTGTGGCAAATAATGCTGATTTTCCACTTGTAGTGATAGTTTTGTTTCAAACATATCTGCATTAAAGTTTTTTGTTTTGTTTTGTTTTGTTGTTGTTGCTGTTTTTACATAAATTGATTTAAAGAAAAGCTTAAGCTAGTCGTGTTATGAGTGGTGTGAGGATGGTAAGGGAAAGTCAGGCTTGTGGAAATGGCAGTGTAGACCTGTGTGTTTCAAATACTACTGTGTGTGTGGTTATGCCTGAACTATCTGAATGGTTTGCATTTTAGCTGATTCTGATTGAGCAAGTCCGAGTGAGTCTGGGGATCTGCATTTTGTTTTATGGGGTTTTGTTTTGTTTTGAGATGAAGTCTCCCTCTGTTGCCTAGGCTGGAGTGCAGAGGGGCAATCTTGGCTCACTGCAACCTCTGCTCCCGGGTTCAAGCGATTCTCCTGCCTCAGCCTCCCCAGTAGCTGGGACTACAGGCACCTGCCACTATGCTCAGCTAATTTTTTATTTTTAGTAGAGATGGGTTTTCACCATGTTGGCCAGGCTAGTCTTCAACTCCTGACCTCAAACAATTCACCCGCCTCACACTCCCAAAGTGCTGGGATTGCAGTCATGAGCCATCGTGCCTGGCCCCTTCTCAGATATTTTCCAATTTTAGGGTCAACTGGTAACTGGCAACTAGTTCAGAAGGCATTCAACCCAACTAGATTTGCAGAGAGAAAAAGTTCAATTGCTTTAGATTTTTTTTTTTTTTTTGAGACAGAGTCTTGCTCTGTCGCCAGGCTGGAGTGCAATGGCGCGATCTTGACTCGCTACAACCTCCACCTCCCAGGTTCAAGCGATTCTTCTGCCTCAGCCTCCCAAGTAGCTGGGACTACAGGCACACGCCACCACGCTCAGCCAATTTTTGTATTTTTAGCAGAGACAAGATTTCACCATGCTGGGCAGGATGGTCTCAATCTCTTGACCTGGTGATCTGCCTGCCTTGGCAGGCGTGAGCCACCGCACCCGGCCACTTCAACTTCTTTAGAAAACCTTGAGAGGTTAGCCATGGAGAGCAGGTGACAGGCTCTGTTTGGGAAATGTCTGTCAGTACGCGAGGGTCACTGTCTCACCTTGGCCAAGCTGGATATGCCCTGCTGGTCTCGTGAGAATTCCTCAGCACCCCTCCCTTCTGCAAACCCAGCCCCTCACATGATTCCTGGTGCACAGTGACTTCTGAGTAAATGTAGATTGAGTGGTTTGAATCAGAGGATGTTGAACTTGGCCCACGTATTGTTTGGCCTTCACATTTTTCTTTTAACAGTTTTATTTATATTTGATGCATAAATAGTTGCACATAGTTTGAGTGTACAGTTTGAGAAGTTTTGACATCTGTAAGTCATTTTTCTTTTTTTTCTTTTTATTTATTTATTTACTTTTTTGACATGGAGTCTTGCTCTGTCACCCAGGCTGGAGTGCAGTGTTGCAATCTTGGCTCACTGCAACCTCCACCTCCCAGGTTCAAGTGATTATCCTGCCTCAGCCTCCCGAGTAGCTGGGACTACAGGCACACCCAGCTAAATTTTGTATTTTTAGTAGAGACAGGTTTTCACCCTGTTGGCCAGTATGGTCTCCATGTCTTGACTTGTGATCCGCCCACCTGGGCCTCCCAACGTTCTGGGATTATAGGCGTGAGCCACCACACCCAGCCAAAGCCATCATTTCAATCAAGGCAGTGACCGTAAGTATTGCCCCATGAGTTCCTGTGGCCCTGTGTCATCTCTGCCTCCTGCTCCTTCCCCGATTCCCACATAAGCCCTCATCAGTCTTCTGTCACTATAGATTGGTTTGCATTTTTCTGGAATTGTATATAAATGGAGACATACTTGCAGGCACTCTTTTTAAAACTTTGGCTTCTTCCCCCTCCATGTAATTATTTTGAGTTGTATAGTTGATTTCTTCTTATTGCTGAGGAGTATATATTGGATGGGTATACCACACTGCATGCACTGTATGGAGAGACCACTATTTATTGATCCATTCACCTGTGTTTTTTTTTTTTTTTTTGAGATGGAGTTTCACTCTTATTGCCCAGGCTGGAGTGCAATGGCATGATCTTGGCTCACTACAACCTCCGCCTCCCGGGTTCAAGTGATTCTCCTACCTCAGTCTCCCAAGTAGCTGGGATTACAGGTTGCACCACCATGCCCAGCTAAATTTTCTTTGTATTTTTACTAGAGACAGAGTTTCTCCATGTTGGCCAGGCTGGTCTTGAACTCCAGACCTCAGGTGATTCACCTGCCTCAGCCTCCCAAAGTCCTGGGATTACAGGTGTGAGCCACCGCACCTGGCCTCACCAGTTGATATGCATTTGGGTTGTTTCCAGTTTGGGACTGTTACAAATAAAGCTTCTGTGAACATTCATGTACACATATTTGTATGTACTCTCATAGAGTTTAAAAAAATACTTGGTAAAAAATGGAGATTTCACATAAAAAAAAATTCAGATTTCCAGTGTCTCTTGAAAAATTGGTAGCTCTAGCAATTAAGAGCCCACGTTTCTACCAGAGAACAATAGGTAAGGATTGAGTGGCTGCTGCCTCTCTTTGGGGTCAGGTGCTCGGATTAGCCTCAGGCCCCACCACTCCCTATCACAGCAGTTCCCTCATTTGCATTATTTACTTGATCCTCTAGGCCTGTGTTTGTGCATTCTGCTGTATATATCACAGGAAATTCAGAGGCAGATAAACAAAACATCCAGGTTTAGGAAGAGCTTCAACAGAACAGAGAAGGGCTATGAATTTTAACGAAAGGCTTTGCTTTCATTCTGAAGTTTCTCTGGGGTTTTGACTCCCAAGCAGCCGTGATTAGCATCAGCAAAACCACCCCTTCCCAGGAAGACCTGGGCAGGAAGGTCTGGCATCTGAGGGGTGAGGGCCCCTGCTGGTGATCTGAGGCCTTGCGTGCCTGCTGCCAACCCCTCTGTTTGTCCAAGGTCTGGAACCCATTGTGCAGTGGGAAATGCTTTTGTGCTTTGCAGCCGATTCCTTCCAGCTCCAGGGCCTGCAGCCAAGCTACTGATGGCTGGTTTCTAAAACCAGCCCAGCTCTGGGGAAGTGGAGCCAGCAGCCTGGCCCTGTGCTACTACCCTCCTCATGAAACACCACTGCATCCTGGAGAGAATGTCTCTCTCTTTCTGATGGTGTCGCGGAGCAAGACTTCTCATGATGCTGACCTCTCTTTAACACTTCTCTTTCCTTTGCCCATCTCCCTTTCTAACAGAGGCATCAGGCCTCAGGCTTAGAAGCTTTGGAAAGCAATAGAACCTAGATAGAATTATCAACTTCTTTTCCAGCCTGGTGTGGTGGCTCACACCTGTAATCGCAGCACTCTGGGAAACTGAGGCAGGCAGATCACCTGAGGTCAGGAGTTAGAGATCAGCCTGGCCAATATGGCGAAACCCCGTCTCTACTAAAAATACAAAAATTAGCTGGGCGTGGTGGTACATGCCTGTAGTTCCAGCTACTTGGGAGGCTGAGGCAGGAGAATCACTTGAACCTGGGAGGCAGAGGTTGCAGTGAGCTGAGATTGTGCCATTGCACTGGGTGACAGAGCAAGTCTCCATCTCAAAAAAAAAGAAGTATTATTTTTCCCATTTTCCCTATTGTTATGGTACCCTTTGTTAGTGGAAAATGATACTAGCTTTCCACTTGTGGATATAATTTAAAGATTTCATTTCAAATACATATGTTAAAGGCTGAAACAGGCTGATTTGAAGAAAAATATTAATTGATTATGTAGATGGTATGTGGATCTGGGAAACATGACAATGCTGCCCAGTACCTGAAATTTGAGAATGTTAGAAGAAAAACTTAAGGCAGATTAAATTTAACAGAATTTAATTGAGCAAAGAATGGTTCATGGATTGGGCAACCCCCTGAACCAGAATAGGTTTAGAGCAACCCGGAGGCTGCCACGTGGTCGGATGATATTTACAGACAGAAAAAGGAAATTGACGCACAGAAGAAGATGGAAGTCAGGTACAGAAAGAGCCAGATTAGTTACTGCTCAGTGTTTGTTTGCCTTATTTGAACATGATTTGAACAGTTGGTCACCTGCGATTGGCTGAAATTCTGTGATTGTACAGGAGTCGGTTCCAGGCTGTTCACACATCCAGTTAGGTCACAGTTCGCTGTGTATGGGAGAGACCTTTAAGATATGTAAGGAAGGAGGCCAGGCATTGTGGCTCACACCTGTAATCCCAGCACTTTGGGAGGCTGAGGTAGGAGGATCACTTGAGCCCAGGAGTTTGAGACCAGCCTGGGCAACATAGCGAGATCTCATCTCTACAAAAAATATAAAAGTTAGCTGGACGTGGTGGCATGGGCCTGTAGTCCCAGCTACTTGGGAGGCTGAGGTGGGAGGATCGCTTGAGCCCAGGAGGCCGAGGTTGCAGTGAGCTGAGATTGTGCCACTGCACTCCAGCCTGTGCGACAGAGTGAGACTGTCTCAAAAAAATAAAAAAATAAGGAAGCAGCGTTAGGCTGAATGAAGTTTAGTTCATTTCACTGGAATCCCTGGCAGAATAGTTACCCCTGCCTCAGTGTAGACAGTTCATATGGGCAACTGTGACGTGAAAGTAACTGCTCTGTTCTAGGAAAACATACTCACGAAACATACCCATGTGAGTATTCAACTAAGGAAACAGTCATGTGTCCTGATGCAGGGATGACCAGATTTCAAGGGCAGTTTTGACCAGACACAATTTTCATGCCTTGTATTGACTTCAGAACAACACTCCATCCCTGGCTTCATAAGATGACCCGCCCATACAGACACTCAGTAATCAATGGCTGCTGTTCATTCCTGTGCAGGCGTTCCCCTCTCTCTGCAGTCTGCGTTTTCTTAGAGGCTGTGGCCTGAGTAATTCTTCAATGCAATGGTTGTCAGCTGAAGGCAGTTGTGTCCCCTAGAGGACATTTGAAATGTTCAGAGGCATTTTTGGTTGCTATAGCTGGGTGAGGGGGTGCTGCTGGCATCTCCTGGGTGGTGGCCAGGGATACTGCTAAACATCCCACATGGCACAGGACAGCTCCCCCACAGCAAAGAACGATTGGCCCCAAATGCCAGCAGTGCTGAAGCTGAGAAACCTTGTTTTAAAGGAATTCCAGGCACCACTGAGGACAAGGAGGGAGGGTTTTAGGAGGTAGAAGACCTCCAGAATTCAGATTGGCATGAGTCCCGAACTCATGGACTGCTGCCTAAAGAGGCCGATTGCCCTCTTATAAACTACAAGATTCCAGAAGAGAGGAAGAATCTGGGTGTATAAAAACTGGACTGTGCCTACTCCCTGTGGCTTGATGAACACGGTGGTTCTTCAGGGTATCCACACCCCTGAATGCCATCTCCTGATCTGTTTATCTTTTGTTTTTGAGACAGAGTCTCCCTCTGTTGCACAGGCTGGAATGCAGTGGCACGATCTTGGCTCACTGCAACCTCTGCTGCCAGGGGTCAAGTGATTCTCCTGCCTCAGGCTCCCGAATAGCTGGGATTACAGGTGCACACCACCACATCTGGCTAATTTTTGTATTTTTAGTAGAGATGAGGTTTCACCATGTTGGCCACGCTGGTCTTGAACTCCGAGGTCCACTGGGATTACAGGCCTGAGCCACCATGCCCAGCCTCCTGGGCTGTTTAAGATTACTTTCCAGTAGGTCCTGGGCTATGTGTGAATGTGGCTTTCAGAGGCTCTGCTATCTGTGGGTTTCCAGCTGTCTGAGGCTGTAGCTCTCAGGAAAAGGCGCAGGGCCATATGCATAGTTAGGTCTCTACCTGTTGCCCACCTTAGCACCAGCAGGAATCAAAAGCTCTTCCAGTGTCACGTGGGCTCAGGTCTCATCATGGTAGGTGGGGGGTGTGTGCCTGGACAAAGTCACCATGAGGGGTCCCTGGGACCCCTTTTTTATGGAGATTTTTTCTTTATTGAGAAACGTAAGACTTGGGTACATCAAATGGGAAATTCTGAGAGCTATGCTAGAAGGTGGGCTGGTCAGGGGGACTGCATCACTGGTTATCAGTTCATGGAAACGCTATGCCAAATGGGAGAGGAGCTGCTGGAATCGGGAAAATGGAGCCAAGGTCCAGAGCCGGGGAGGTAACCGACAGATGCAGGAAGTTGGAGGGACCAGACAGAAGACGGAGAGAATGAGCACGGGAGAGGGCAGGACAAATGAGGCTGTTTCGAGCTCATTTTGTGACCACCACCTATACTCAGGGACGCTACTACTTCCTCCTATGGCTGGCTTCAAATGGTGACAGCCAATCATATGCTTTGCCTAGAAGCCCTGGGCAGGGCAATCACTTGGATTGGTTCCTGTTGAGATGAGAAGACTATAAGGTGCAGCCTGGTCAAGGCAGAGGGTTGCAGCGGCATCTCCGAGGTACTGTTATGCCGCAGCAGTCCCCTAATTTTTTCCAAGTCATGACTCGTCCACCTTCGTGTCCTCGTCTGCTTGCTGGCATGGAACTGCTGGCCAGCCTCACCTTTACACCCAGCTTTCACATCTGCTGGCCTCCTCCCCCGGTCCAGCCATCTCTACCTTCTGCATCCCCCACAGGTGAGCCCCGCAGTGCAGTGCAGAGGGCTGGGCTTAGTTCTGGCTCCAGCACTTTCTGGCTGGGTGACCAAAGTGAGGTTGCCCTACCTATCTGCGCCTCAGTTTTTTTCCTCTGTCAAATGGGAGTAATGATGTCTGACAAGCAGTTGTGAGAATAACAGCAGCTGTGCCCATTTCTTCGTAAGTGATCGAAGAGCATTAGCCATGAAAACAGTACAAAGCTATGGTCTGCTTTCTGAGCTGCTGAAGTGGGAGGGACGACAAAGTCATTAAAAGAACCTGGTACCTGGATTGAATTTTGGTATGACTAAGGGCTCTTGGGGGACTAAACCTTCTGAATCTGTTTCTTAATCTATAAGAAAGGAACAATCCTACCAGCTGAGAGGAACAAACGAGAAGGTGCCGGTGATCAGCAATCAGCCTTAGTGCCGCACTGGAATCTCTCAGAGGCCTGGGTCTCACCTTTAGGGATTCTGATTTAATTGGCCAGTGTGTGGCCTCTCGTTTTGAAAGCTCTCCAGGTGACTCTAATGCAAAGCCAGGACTGAGGACCAAAAGTTAGGTCTTCAGACCAGTGGTCCTTGAACCATCAGCATCAGCTTTACCTGGGAATTTGTTAGAAATGCATGTTCTCAGGCTCTGTCCGGGAACCACTGACTCACAAAGTCTGCAAGTGGGGTTCAGCGATCTGAGTTTTGACAGGCCCTCTAGGTATACGTTTGAAATAGATGCTTGGTGCTGCAAAGAAAAATTGGCACTGAGACAAAGGATTTTTTAGCAAAGCAAGTTTTACTTTCTGGACTGCAGGAAGGGAACGCTTGCTAGCCATTGCGCCACGAGAGTACAATGAACAAAGGAAAACACAAATTTATTTCTCGTGCATTTGAGGTTGTTCTCACTGCTGTGTTTGATCTTCGTTGGCTGGAGCCAGACTTTACAGTTTAAACTAAAACCTGATTGGCTAACAAGTTAAAACTTTTTAAAACAAGTAAAAGCAATGGAGAGCTGGGACATGCCTATAAGCACGTCCAGCACAGATATCTTGGTTAAAGTACAAGGACATAGAATGTACTACGTGCCTGTAAGCATGGCATGTCTAACGGCTACATAGGATAGGGCTTAACAAAGTTATTAGCACACTTACTCTTTAACAAGAAAGGACACTTTAAAAAGGAAGCTTTTTGCTTCCCGCAGTATATCTTCCAGGTGTAGACTTGTAACAAATGGCTGTTCCCTCCCTCCCTCTTCCTTCTCTCCCTGCAGCAGATATGTACTTAGCCCATCCTATGTGCTAGACTGAGTTAGGCACTGGGAATACAACAGTGAACAACAGACAAGATCCCTGCCCTCAGGGGGCTTATTTTCTAGAGGGAGAAATAGAGTTAAAAAAAAAAATAAGCAAACACACAATTAATTAGAAATGGTAATAAGTGTTAAGAAGGAGACCCTCAAAGGCCTGAGATGGTGAATTACCATGAATTTTTTAAAGAGCACATTGGTCTCTCAGGCAAGGAAGTTTCTATCCGTTTCTAACCCCCTTCGGGAATTTCAGGACCCGTGACCTCAGACAGCCTCTAAACAGGTGATGCATGTGCTGTCCTGACATTTTCCACAAGCAGCTGGGCCACCACTTGACAAAAACAGCTGTGAGCAGGGCCTGCTCATTTATCTCCCCCGAGCCGTGGTTCCCAACCAGGGTGAATTTGCACCCCCACTGGCATTTGCCAATATCTAGAGGCATTTTTGGTTAGTGCAACTATTGGTGGCGGAGAATGCTACTCACATCTAGGGAGCAGAAACCAGAGATGCTATGCTAAGTGCACCGGAGACCCCTTTCCCAATGCACAGGACAGCCCCCACAGCTGAGACATATCTGGGCCCAAATGTCAAGAGTGCTGACGGTTGAGAGTCCCAGCTCTGAGGTTCATGTTCTGAATCCCTGGCTGGGTCCCTCCAAGTTACATCTCTCTTCTCTGTCTCCTTCTTCCTGAATTTGGCTGAACTTGAAATTCTTCCACCATTTGACCAGAAAAGGATTCCACCAAAATAAATAAATAAATAAAAATAATTTAAAAAATTAACCAAAAAAAAAAAGAATTCCAAGCTGCCTTCCCGCTTCCTGAGCTGGGGATCTGCACTGAGCCAAGCATCTCCTTGGAAACTCCTTGGCTTCGTGCAATTTGGAAAACAATAAATTTGCAAGGTTGCACAAAACCTCCAGAAGCCTAAAGCCGGCTGGAACTGTTAAATCCATTTTTTTCCTTCCACATCAAAAATAATTCCTTGGCCTTAGAGGCTTTCTCCACTGTCACAAGACACAAGCAGATAGTTTTACATGGCAAACAACCCTGCCAAACATAGCTCTGCTTTCAGAGCCGTTGGGTAGATTTCTAGTACAGCCAGGAATATCAGCACGTTGGTTTGATCTGAGGCAGACCTGATAATTGCCTTTCACACTCCATGCATGGCCAGAGACCATTCCCAGCACTGACCTCAACCCTTTCCATATCCTGGGTGCAGGGTTGAGGGTGAGTGGGTGAGTGGGTGGGTGGAGTGGAGATTTGCTTCCAGCTTCTCCTCTGCAGGGGCTGAGAGTGGGTGATCGTAACTGAGTTTCCATCCTGCTGCAGGCAGAAGGAGAGAGAAGAAAATAAGTTACTATAACAACAAAAGACATATTAGCCTTACTGAGTGCTTTACTTAGGTGAGCTTATCTTTCCCTCGTATGAAGAAGGGGTTATTATTAGACCATTTTACAGATGAGGAAACTGAGGACTCATGACAAAAAGTGATTCGCCTGAAGTCCCCACCACTAACCATTCCAACTAGGAAATGGCAGAGCTGGGATCTGACTCCAGGTGGTTTTGTCAGGGGTGTAATTGGCTGGGGCCAGTGTTGTGGATGGTAAATAATCTACCAAGACAGTCATGGGTAAAGAAAGGCAGATGTATTGGAGAAAGTACAAGGATCCGTTGCAAGAAAGCAGTGGGCAGCACAGCACAGAAGGGGCTATCTGCAAAGAGGTAGGAGCTAGAAGGAAGTTACAGGGTCGTGCTACTGGGGCTCTGTGCAGAACAAAGTATTTGGGAACAGAATGCTGTGCAAGTGAGTTGTTTGTGTTAACCGTCTCTCAGAACCATTGTTCTCCCCCACCCTGGGGCTCCCTCCTTGTTGTTTCTAACTTATTAGGACTCCACAAGTCCTGCTCTAGATTCTGGGCTTCGGGTTAATAGGGACACTTCCGCCCCAACCCAGCCTAATTATAACAAGAATAGGTCAACATCTACGGCAGTAGTTCTCAAACAAGGTGATTTTGCCACCCATTTCTCCCAGGGGCATTTGGCAATGTGTGGAGACATTTAGTTGTCACAAACGGGGGTGCGTGCTGCTGGTGATTGGCATCCAGTGAGCAGAGGCCAGGGATACTGCCAAACATCCTACAGTGCACAGGACAGTCCCCACCCTGACCATGGAGAATCACCCAAATGTCAATAATGCTGAGGCGAAGAAACCCTCATCTACTAGCATTAAGGTTTAATTTAAAAAGAGAGAAAGGAAAAAGATAGCAGACAGGTAGATGGCTAGGCAGATGGTAGGATAGATAGTGTGGAGGCTGAGGGACCCAGGGCTCTGGAGGGCTTGCTTCGTGCTAGCCACAGTGCTGAACACATCACACGGGTAGCCTAAATCCATCCTAGAAGTCACCTTCTGGGATAGGTGTTATTATCGTCTCCTTTATACACATGGGGAAACTGAGGCTCAAAGAGGTTTGGTGATTTGCCAAAACCATATGCTTGGCAGTGGCTGGTGGTTCCGCAACCTCTCTTCTAGAAGGTCCCTCTGAATTGCAGTGTGGTGGACATGCTAGTGTTATATTCGAGGCGAGATTAAGGGACCAGCACCAAGACAAAAGTATACCAAATAGCAGGGTTTATTAAGCCGGCGACCATGGAGGACTTGCGTGTCTCCAACCCGTAGCCCCTAATGGAGGGTGTTAAGACCTTTTATACCCGTAAGAATCACTTTGGGAGTCAGGGCGAGAGGCGGGGGTGGGGGTGAAGGGACACAGACATTTAGGGGTTTTCGTAAATAATCTCCCGGACATTCCAAGGGCTTGAGGACATCTTGCCATCTCGATTGTTACCTAAGTGGCTTACAGAAGTCAAGATAAGCGTTAGTTTGCACATCTTCTGGGCTGTAGTGGAAATAACAGATTTTGGTTACTTATTACAAGGCACAGGGACCAGGATGGAATTAGCTTGGGCTGCTATTCTAGTTACAAAGGCTGACAATTCTGGCTGTTACTGATAAGAAAGGTAGTTAGTTTGCAGAGCAAACTAGCAGTTTTATATACAGAAGCCAAAGGCCAGCAGTTATTGTGAGGAGAGTGGGGCAGCCATTACAACTTATTTTAAAACATAACTTTGTTCAGGTTCTAACTTTAGGCCAGCTATAGCACACTAGAATCCGAATACCCCGGCCTGTCCTCACTTTGCACATTCTGTAAGTTCCGAAGTCCTTCCTACTTCACCTTTTGGGTTTTCTGGTGACCTCATTTCTTCTGCAGTTGTCGACACTGCCTGGGTATGAGTCCTCCTGTCTCTCTACTTGTCCAGATTGTCTCCTCTGTCCCTCCTCCAAATGGCAGCCAGAGATATCTGCATAAAACTGCAAACATAACCACGTCTTTCTCTTGCTTTAAAGCTTTTGAAGCAGGAAAGGCTGCAAGCAAACCTCTCGAACTCTGAACTGGGAGGGAAGTGGTGATTTATTCGGCCGGGAGCTGCGGTGGCATAGATGCCTAATGCCCGAGCTCTCCAACAAAGAAAATCCCTGCCTTTTTAAAGACTGACAACTCTCGAAATTACATGTGCAAGGGTCTTTGTTTTTTTTAAATTTTTTACACCCCTCCCCACCCTGAAAGGGTCTTGATCCATGAAGTAGGTGTGGGGTACATGACTTAAGTGGAGGTTTGATCATGTTTAAGCAAACACAGTGCCTTCCGGAAAGATTCCTCCACAATATGCCTGCAATCTACAGGAGTGCGATTAAGGGTGGTGCCCGCCCTGGTCTGCCAGCCTTTACTTCTCCTATTGAAATGCACTGTAGAAGTCTAGGGGGAAGGGCTCGTAGAGGCTTAAGAGGATTAAGGATCTCCTTCCTCTCTTTATGCGTATGAATAGCTTTGGGAATTTGTGAAAATGTAGATTCTTTTCTGAGATCTGGGGTGGGGCCTGGGTTTCTAACAAGCTCTTCAAGTCCAAAGATGCTGGTCCATGGACCACGCTTTGAGTACCTAGGCACTGGAGAAATTGTTCTCTGAACACAGAAACCCCGGAGGAGCCGCAGATTTACATGAGATGGGCAGCTTTAGTGGACCATGATTTCCCAGGGGGTGGCTTATAGCAAGGGTTGCAAACTCACAGCCCCACGGGCCAAATCCCGCCCCCCAACCTATTGTTTGTAAATAGTTTTATTGGAGCACAGCTACCCCAATACATATTCATGTTTTCTGCCGCTGCTTTTGTGCTACAGTGGCCAAGTTGAGTAGTTTTAACAAAGATCCTAACGCTGTGTATTGGGACTAATAGCAATTTAAAGGGGATGGACTTGAAGAATTAAAAACAAAACGTGGCTGGGCATGGTGGCTCACACCTGGAATCCCAGCACTTTGGGTGGCTAAGGTGGGTGGATCACTTGAGGTTGGGAGTTTGAGACCAGCCTGGCCAACATGGCGAAATCCCATCTCTACTAAAAATACAAAAATTAGCCAAGTGTGGTGGCATGGGCCTGTAGTTCCAGCTACTGTGGAGGCTGAGGCAGGAGAATCGCTTGAACCCGGGAGGTGAAGGTTATAGTGAGCCAAGATCTTGCCACTGCACTCCGGCCTGGGCAACAGAATGAGACTCTGTCTTCAAAAAAAATTAAAAACAACACACACAAAGCCATGCACTCCTGCTCGTAACATTCTCAGACTGACTTTTGAGGGAAGTGGCTCTGGGCATGTGTGGGAATTTGAGGGTGGAATTAATAGAGGACATTATTATTATTATTATTTTAAGATGGGGTTTCACCTTGATGGCCAGGTTGGTCTTGAACTCCTGACCTCAGGTGATCCACCCACCTCAGTCTCCCAAAGTGCTAGGATTACAGGCGTGAGCCACCACGCCCGGCCAATAGAGGACATTATCTGGCCAGTCTTTATTTCCTGGATGAGGAGGTAGAAGCTCGGAGCAGTCAGAGGTTCTGAGTGTGGGTCTGGGCTCCACAGTTAGTTTGTGTTAGGGCCGAGATGGGAACCTAGGCCTCCTGACTTCCTACCTAGGGTTTCTACCTCCAGGACGCCCTGCACAGAATTCTGCCATCAGGTGGAGGTGGGGTGGGGAGGAGTTACTTAACATGAAAACCTTTGTTCTGCCCCAAGAGCCACCTGCCACCTGCCTTGGGCTGGCTTTCTTTCTGAGCCACATTCAAAAGACTGAGAGCTCTTTTCCATCTCACAGGCAACCCCCGTCTTGACCCTTTACACTAGAGTAAGTGGGTTGATGGAGGCTGGGCTGGGGTTGGGGGCATTAAGCTGGAGCCCACACTGGAGGCCTGGCGATCTGCCTCTCTGCAGCTGTGACCTCTTCACACTGCCTGATGTCTCAGAGTGCTGCCTGT
Organism: Ateles fusciceps; assembly: GCA_036589455.1. Taxonomy (NCBI): domain Eukaryota; kingdom Metazoa; phylum Chordata; class Mammalia; order Primates; family Atelidae; genus Ateles; species Ateles fusciceps. The sequence goes on from JAZHEH010000903.1 coordinate 127,365, forward strand.
GATATCCAGGGAATTGGATTAAATGCTTCTGAAGGTGGATTCCTTTTAGATTAAAATAGTAATAGGTCTTGGGGGTGGTGGAGACAAAAATGAGATTTTTCCCTAATTTTATTTATTTATTTATTTTTTAGATGGAATCTCGCTCTGTCTCCCAGGCTGGAGTCAGTGGTGCGATCTCGGCTCACTGCAGCCCCCGCCCCCTGGGTTCAAGCGATTCTCCTGCCTCAGCTTCCCGAGTAGCTGGGATTATAGGTGCGCCACCATGCCCGGCTAATTTTTATACTTTTAGTAGAGACTGGGTTTCACCATATTGGCCAGGCTGGTATCGAACTCCTGACCTCATGGTCCACCCACCTCAGCCTCCCAAAGTGGTGGGATTATAGGCGTGAGCCACTGCGCCCAGTGAGGTTTTTTTCTTTATTAAGGTAGAATTCACATAACATAAATTACTTTAAAGTGAACAATTCACCGCCTTTTAGTATTCATAAAAGGCAACTACCACCTCTACCCAGTTCCATTTTCATCACTTGAAAAGAAAACCCTGTGCCCATTTAAATCTTTCCTCCCCAAACTTCACCCATTTACCTTTCACCTTTATGCCATCATAACACTGGTAATAAGCATACAGGCCTTTCATTGTTTTCTTCTTTTGAATGTAAATAAATTGATTTGTTTTCTCTGCAGTTGCCTTACTAAAACTTCTTTTTTGAAAGTCAGGTATAACTCAGCAAAGAACACAACTGCATTAATCTTCAAATCTTTAAAAATGTTTGGTTATTAGGGAGACATAATAGTTGTACGTATTTATCAGGTACATGTGATATTTGACTGCATTAATCTGTGTACAGCTTGAATTTGATTTTTACATGTGTGCACACATGTGAAACCAGTACCTAGTTCAGTGGCTCTCAGTCAGCGGTGACGATGCCACTCACGGGACACTTAGCAATGTGGTTGTCATAACTCGGGGGCTGGATGCTACTGGCATTAAGCGGGTAGAGGCCAGGGATGCTGCTAAACATCCTTCAATGCACAGGACAGATGCCACACACAAAGTTATCTGGTCCCAGACCAGGCTCATTGGCTCACATCTGTAATCCTAGCACATGAGTAGACCGAGATGGGGGGATCACTTGAGGCCAGGAGTTTGAGACCAGCCTGACCAACAGGGTGAAACCCCATCTCTACTAAAAATAGAAAAATTAGCTGGGTGTGGTGGCCTGCACCTATAATCCGAGCTACTCAAAAGGCTGAGGTATGAGAATTGCTTGAACCCGGGAGGCAGAGGTTACAGTGAGCTGAGATGGCGATATTGCACTCTAGACTGGGCGACAGTGAGACTCTGTCTCCAAAAAAAAAAAAAAAAAAGATCTGGTCCTAAATGTCAATAGGAGATGAGGTTAGAAAACCCTGTCCCAGATCAAAGCCTAGGACATTTGTAGTTCCAGGAGCCTCCCCCGCCTTTGCTCCCTCCCAGGATACACCCCTCCGCAAAGGGAACCATCATTCTTATTTCTGTCACCATCCATTAGGTTTGCCTGGTATTGAAATTCACATTAACGGAATCGTGCAATATGTTCTTTACTTGTGTTTGGTTGCTTCCGCTCAATGGAATGTCTGTAAGGTTCTTCCATGTTGTATGTATTAGAAGTTCTTTTTTGACCAGATGCAGTGGCTCACCCCTGTAATCCCAGCACTTTGGGTGACTGAGGTGGGTGGATCACGAGGTCAGGAGTTCAATACCAACCTGGCCAAGATGGTGAAACCCCGTCTCTACTAAAAATAAAATAATTAGTTGGGCATGGTGGTAGATGCCTATAATCCCAGCTACCCGGGAGGCTGAGGCAGGAGAGTCACTTGAACCCAGGACGAGGAGGTTGCAGTGAGCCGAGATTGCGCCACTGCATTCCAGCCTGGGCAACACAGTGAGACTCTGTCTCAAAAAAAAAAAAAAAAAAAAAAATATATATATATATATATACATATACACACACACACACACACACATATATATAATATATATAATTAACCCAGTTAAGCCAGTCAAATTGACATATAAAGTTAACCACTAGGGTGCAGTGGCTCACATCTGTAATCCCAGCACTTTGGTAGGCCAAGGCGGGTGGATTGCTTGAGCCCAGGAGTTTGAGGCCAGCCTGGTCAACACAGCAAAACCCCATCTCTACGAAAAACACAAAAATTAGCTGGGTGTGGTAGCATATGCCTGTAGTTCCAGCAACTCTGGAGGCTGAAGAAATGGGAGGATCCCTTGAGCCTGGGAGGTTGAGGCTACAGTTAGCCATGATAGTGCCACTGCACTTCAGCCTGGGCAACAAGTGAGAATCTATCTCAAAAAAATAAAATAATAGTCGCCACCACACACACGCACACACACGCACAATTTTATTTAGTCCTCACAGTCACCTTGTGGGCAAGTTTGTTGTTGTTGTTTTGTGATGGAATTTTGCTCTCGTTGCCCAGGCTGGAGTGCAATGGCTCGGTCTCGGCTCGCTGCAACTTCTGCCTCCTGGGTTCAAGCAACTCTCCTGCCTCAGCCTCCCAAGTGTCTGAGATTACAGGCACTCACCACCATGCCTGGCTAATTCTTGTATTTTTAGTTGAGACGAGGTTTCAGCACATTGGCCAGGCTGGTCTCGAACTCCTAACCTCAGGAGATCTGCTCACCTTGACCTCCCAAAGTGTTGGGATTACAGGCTGGGCAAGTTATTGTTATTAAGCCAGTTTTTACAGACAAAAGAGCAAGTGCTTTACACACTGGCAGCTAGAAAGGGCTCAATTGATGTTGAGTGCAGATAGCATGAGGCACAGAGAGGTTGTGATTCATGCAAGGTCACACAGCAGAAGGTGGAATTTGAACCTACATCTGTGCGACTGTAGAGAGGCTCAGGGAGATGAAGTAACTTGTCCCCCAAGTGTACAGCATGTGGGAGGCTTAGGACTCCTCCTCCCCAGCTTCACCTCATCTCCACTGGCAGGCAGCCTGCTGTATGCAGAGCACGGAGCTTGGGCGGGGAAAGGGAGTGAGGTGAGCCCTCTACTCCACCACCCTCTTCCCACCAGAGATCCAGCTCCCAGGCAGGGCTGGGCGGGGAAGGCAGGGCTGGCTGCCAGATGCAGGGTGCCAGGACTCCTCCCATGGGGTGACCCCCTGAGCCAATCCCTAGCAGCCTCGCCCAGCCACTAGGATAAACCAGGCTGTGCCCCAGAAGCCTCTTTTTCCCAGATTTCTCCGGCTTCATAGGAACAGGAAGGTTAACATCCCTGGGGAGGGTGCCTGCAGTGGGGACTCTGGGGAAGCCCGTCAGAGGTTGGGGGCTGGGTGCTGGGCAGAGAGATGCCAACTCCGTCTGTGCATGTGTGTGTCTCTGCCTGTGTCTATAAGAGATTGTTCTACCTGGCCTGGAGAGGGTGGGACGGCAGTTGGGGAGAGGAGCAGGAATTTCCTTTGGCATTTTTTAGAATGTGTGAGAGAAAAGCATGCATTGTGGGAAAAGCTGGGCATGCCACCTTTGCTCTGTGACCAGAAAGGTGTCTGTGTCTGCCAGCTCTGTGTGCCGGGGTGGTGAAGGGGTTCCATACTTGCTAAGGTTTTCAAGAGCTCCTTCTCCCAGGCCCTGTGCTGTTCACATTACTGGATTGTCTCACTAAGCCTCACCTCTACCCCAGGGTCTAGAAATGATTATGATCCCTGCTGTAGTGGAAAGCTCAGATTGGGTAGGACACTGGCCCAAGGCTACCTAGCTTGGCTGTGCTGGAGCTGGGATTTGGACAGTCTGGTGCTAGTGCCTGTCCTGTTGTCTTTTTTTTTTTTAGATAGAGTCTTGCTCTGTTGCCCAGGATGGAGTGCAGTGGTGCTATCTTGCCTCACTGCAACTTTTGCTTCCTAGGTTCACCTGATTCTCCTGCCTCAGCCTCCCGAGTAGCTGGGATTACAGGTGCCTGCCACCACAGCTGGCTAAGTTTTTTGTGTTTTTAGTAGAGACAAGGTTTTGCCATGTTGGTCAGACTGGTCTCAAACTCCTGACCTCAGATGATCTACCCACCTCGGCTTCCCAAAGTGCTGAGATTACAGGCGTGAGCTACTTGCTGGGCGAGGGCTTTTTTCCTCCCTTCTAATAAAGATGACCCTGGCCTTGAGTGACAGAGGCTAGACAAGAGGTTAGGGGACATGTTTTTTGGCAGAGTGCGTACGTACCTGGGCAGATTTGCCTTGGGTGTGAGTCACCGATAGGTTCTAGGGAAGCCAGTTTCAGAAAACCTGCAGGCAAGACCCGTCAAGAAATGGGAGGGAGGACTGGGCACCATGGCTCATGCCTGTAATCTCAGCACTTTGGGAGGCCAAGGCGGGCGGATCACTTGAGGTCAGGAGTTTGAGACCAGCTTGGCTAATGTGATGAAATCCACTAAAAACACAAAAATTATCTGCGTCTGGTAGTACATGCTTATTATCCCAGCTACTTGGGAGTTGGAGGCAGGAGAATCACTTGTGCCCGGGAGGCAGAGGTTGCAGTGAGCCGAGATTGCACCGCTGCACTCCAGCTTGGGTGACAGAGTGAGACTTCATCTCAAAAAAATATAAAAATAAAAATAAAGAAATGGCAGTGGAGAGGGGAAGAGACAACAGGGGGAGGAAAAAGGTGGAACAGGGTGGAGTGTGGTGGATAAACAGGCAGCTGTCAGTTTTGGTCTGAACCTGGGAGGGGTATGGAGAGGGAACAGGCTTCACAGTGGTCCTGGTCCCTGCCCTTCAGTGTCCTCCTTCTAGCTCTGCTTCCATTCTCTCTCACCTGCATTATCTATGTACCACGTGCAGGAATGCCATGTTCTCAATTTTACCATATTCATGTGCCACCTAGACTGTTACTGACTTTGTATTTCTATTTAAATTGAGTTGCCTAAGAATTTCAAAAAATAGGCCAACTGTGGTGGCTCATACTTGTAATCCCAGCACTTTAGGAGGCCGGTGTGGAAGGACTGCTTGAGCCCCAGAGTTCAAAGCAGCCTGGGCAACATGACAAGACCTGGTCTCTACAGAAAACTAGCTGAGCATGGTGGTGCATGTCTGTAGTCCTAGCTACACAGGAGGCTAGGGTGGGAGGATCATTTGAGGCCTGGGAGGTTGAGGCTGCAGTGAATTGAAATTGTACCATTGCACTCCAGCCTGGGTGACAGAGAGAGACCCTGTGTTAAAAAGAAAAAGGAAATAAAAAAAAAAATTATTGCCGGGCATGGTGGCTCACACCTTTAATCCCAGCACTTTGTGAGACTGAGGTGGGCGGAGCACCTGAGGTTGGGAGTTTGAGAGCAGCCTGACCAACATGGAGAAACCCCGTCTCTACTAAAAATACAAAAATTAGCTGGGTGTGGTGGTGCACGCCTGTGATCCCAGCTACTCGGGAGGCTGAGGCAGAGGAATAGCTTGAACCTGAGAGGAGGAGGTTGCAGCGAGCCAAGATCACACCATTGCATTCTAGCCTGGGCAACAAGAGCGAAACTCCATCTCCAAAAAAAATTATTTTAAAGAAACACAGCCAGGTGCAGTGGCTCATGCCTATAATCCCAGAACTTTGGGAGTCTGAGGCAAGAGGATGGCTTGAGGCTAGGAGTTCAAGACCAGCCTGGGCAACATAGCAAGACCCCATCTCTACAAAAAATGAGCCAGGCATGGTGGCACACACTTGTAGTGCCAGCTACATAGGAAGCTAAGTTGGGAAAATCGCTTGAGCCCAGGAGTTCTAGGCTGCAGTGGGATAAGACAGTGCCACTGCACTCCAGCCTGAGCAACATAGTAAGATCCAATTTCTACAAACAAAAATAAAAAATTAGCCTGGTGTGGTAGCATGCACCTGTAGTACCAGCTACTCAGGAGGCTGAGGCAGGAGGATCACTTGAGCCTGGGAGTTTAAGATTATAGTGAGCCATGATCACACCATTGTACTCCAGCCTGGGCAACAGAGAAAGAGACCCTGTCTCTAAAAAATAAGAAATGAAAAAGAGAAACTTGAGTTCACTTCAATAATAGGAAAATCATCAGCACTTATTATAAGTAGAGGATAGCTAGAAAATAAATATAAGGAAAGCAGAGCCAGCCGTTCAAATGCAGTCTGAGGCTGTGGCCTGCAGAAACTGCTCGATGCTGAAACTGCTCTTTGTGAACCACACAAGACCTCCAAGGGCTAGAGAGACAAAGACAGGCTGGTACCACATGTGGCCTCATGCCTGGAATCGGCCAGCAAGGTTTGAAAAAGAATTGACAAGGAGGTAACTGTGTCATTTCTCTCATCTAAAAACCAGGGAACGCAGGCAGGGTGCAGTGGCTCATGCTTGTAATCCCAGCACTTTGGGAGGCCAAGACAGGTAGATCACTTGAGACTGGGAGTTCGAGACCTCCCTGGCCAACGTGGTGAAACCCCATCTCTACTAAAAAAAAAAAAAAAAATACAAAAGGCAGCCAGGTTTTGTGGCACATGTCTGTGTGCCAGCTACTTGAGAGGATGAGGCAGGAGAATCACTTGAACCTGGGAAGCAGAGGCTGCAGGGAGCCGAGATCATGCCACTGCATTCCAGCCTGAGCAACACAGGGAGACTCTGTCTCAAAAAATAAACAATAAATAAAATAAAAATAAAAGCCAGGGAATGTTCCTAGAACCTTCTGCATAGGATGGGTTTGATCCTATAATGAGATGATTAATGTAAGTGTCTTGGTGCAGGACTGGCCTTGATAAAGGGTCATGTGTGGATTTGCCCTCATTCCTCTGCTTACACAGGAATTCCAGGAGAACTAAAATGGTGCCTTTTTTATGGCCCTGTCCCCCAGCCATGTGCTTTACATCAAAGGCATCTAATAAATGTTTTTAACAGGAGGTAGAAGGGACTTGAGTTCCTGTGATGCTGAAAGTGAGCATTCGTCTCACTTGTAGTGAGCCCTTGTATGTGCTCAACAAACATTTGTTGTAGAAAGAAGCAAACAACAGAGTATGAAGTCCACCAGAATGTCAGCTCCACGATGACAGGGTTTTCCAGCTGTTCTGCTTAAGCTGGTTCCACTGCCTGGAACAGTGCTTGGCACTACGTAGGTGCTCAACGAACAGTGGTTGTGTGGACACGTGAATCAATGACTCTATGAATGAATGAATGAAGAAATGACTGAGCACATGAATGAGTGTTAGCCCTTCCTTCCCCAGACCCAGGAGACAGGCCTTCTATAAAGTTTCAGGTCCCCATCGCAGGCTGGCTGAGCCCTGAGCATGGTGACCAGGGAGTGGAGAAAGTGAACAGAGAGACAAGGCTGCCCAGGTCACTGGCCCGAGACATCTTTAGATTTCCCTAGCAACAACCCCTACTGGTAGAGAGGAGCATCCTGGGAGCTGCCCTGGATGGGCTCAGGGTAGGGCATGGCCGGCAAGTGCCACAGGCAGCTGCTGCTTTTTGTTTGTTTGCTTATTTTTGAGACAGGGTCACACTCTGTCACCCAGGCTGGAGTGCGGTGGCGTGATCACAGCTCACTGCAACCTCAACATCCCAGGTTTAAGCGATCCTCCTGCCTCAGCCCCTGAGTAGCTAGCACTACAGGTGTGTACTACCATGTCCAGCTTATTTTTTTTAATTTTTGCAGAAACAGAGTCTTACCATGCTACCCAGGCTGATCGAACTCCTGGGCTCAAGCGATCTGCCTGCCCCTGCCTCCCAAAATGCTGGGACCACAGTTGTGAGCCATGTGCCCAGCCCACTGGCAGCTTATCACCCACTGAACCCTCAGTAATGTCCCCTCATCCACCCCAGGAATAGGCTCTTCACGTAGGGATGCCTAGATGGTAGGGGCTGTTTTCCGTGGCAGAGCAAACACTGGGCAGAGTGGCACCAAGAAGCATTTTTCATCTATATAAGGCTCTATTTTCTTCTGTGCTGGGCTGAAGTGGGTGCATTCTGAGGGTTGTTCATCCCACCCACTGCCCCCACAAAGGGGAGGTTTCTGAAGAAAATCCCCAGGGCTTCTAAGAGGTGTTCCCCCATTGAGTGTTTATATGCCACTCACACGCTGGGCACAGAACATTCTTATGGGATAATGTTTAACCAGCATGTGGGCTGAGTTACTGTGGCTCACAGAGGACCAGGTCGGGGGCCGGCTCCCCTCCTAGGTGGGCTCCGGAGGAGGCTGGGCCTCCCTGCCCTCCCGTAACCCAGCTGCCCTCCCGTAACCCAGCTGCCCGTCTTGACTCCACCAGTAGGAAACCGACATGCTTTTGTCCTCTTAAAGGAGCAAACTGCTGTCTGTCTTTCCTGGTGTTTTTCTTAAGCTAATACAGAAGCCAGGACTTAATTATTTGAAAAAATTCTGTTTTAAGCAATTTCTTGGTGCCTATCAGGTATGGGCCCAACCTCAGTAAAATAGTGATTCCTTACATGTTAAGATTTGTGAATGTTTTACAGCTTATGAGAAACGAAAAACACAAAGCGACCGTAAAATCCTTGAAGGCAGGGACTGGGTGTTATACTTGCAGTCCCACCGCCTTCAGGAGCAAGTACTGTGTAATCAGTTTTCCTCTATCTTAAAATCTGAGATGGGCAGGGCTCTATCATTTTTAGGGCAGGTTGTTCCCAAATTTGAGTGTGCACAAGAGTCACTGGGGGGAAGCTGGTTAAAAATCTAGACTTCCAGATCCCCCTGTGATTGATTTATTCAATTGATGTTTATTGAGCTACTACCATAAGAAGGGTTTCCAGATTTAGCAAAGACAAATACAGGATGTCCATTTAAACGTGAATGTCAGATCAACATTTTTTTTTTTTTTTTAAACCGAGTCTCACTCTGCTGGGAGCGTAGGGTAGGTTTGTGATCATAGCTCAGTGCAACCTTGACCCCCTGGGCTCAAGCAGTCCTACCTCAGCCTCCCAAGTAGCTGGGACTATAGATGTGCACTATACGCCTGGCCAGTTTTTCATTTCTTTTGTAGAGAGGGGGTCTTGCTATGTTTTCCAGGCTAGTCTGAAACTCCCGGGCTTAAGGGATCCCCCCACCTCAGTCTCCCAAAGTGCTGGGATAACAGCCACTGAGACACCATGGCTGGCTAACAAATTATTGTATTATGTATTTTATTTTATTTATTTTTTTGAGACAGAGTTTCACTCTTGTCACCCAGTCCGGAGTGCAGTGCTGCGATCTTGGCTCCTGCAACCTCCACCTCCCGGGTTCAAGCAGTTTTCCAGTCTCAGCCTCCCAGTAGCTGGAATTACAGGCACCCGCCACCACGCCTGGCTAATTTTTGTATTTTTAGTAGAGATGGGGTTTCACCATTTTGGCCAGGCTGGTTTTGAGCTCCTGACCTCAGATGATCCATCTGGCTTGGCATCCCAAAGTGCTGGGATTATAGGCGTGAGCCACTGTGCCCGGCCAAATTATTATTATTATTTTTGAGACAGGATATTGCTCTGCTGCCCAGGCTGGAGTGCAGTGGTGCCTCACGGTTCACTGCAGCCTTGACCTCCTGGGCTGGGGCAGTCCTCCCACCTCAGCCTCCTAAGTAGCTAGGACCACAGGTACATACCACCACGCCTGACTAATTTTTGTATTTTTTGTAGAGATGGGTTTTCACCATGTTGCCCAGGCTGGTCTCAAACTCCTGGGTTCAAGCAGTGCTCCCACCTTGGCCTCCCCAAGTGTTAGGATTATAGGTGTGAGCTATTTGTAGGCCACTACATGGGGCCTACAAATCATGTTTTAACATTAGTATGTCTCATGTAATAACTGGGGTTTGCCTCTGTGCATTCGTGCTACTGTAACCAAGTACCATAGGCTAGGTGGCTTATAAACAGAGAAATTTATTTCTCATAGTTCTGGAGGCTGAAAGTCCAAGGTCAAGGTGCCAGCATGATCGGGTTTTGGTGAGGGCCCTCTTCCGGATTGTAGACAGCAGACTTCCTGTTTTTCTTCAAATGGCAGAAAGAGAGCAAAGTAGCTCTCTGGCCTCTTCTTATAAAGGTACTAATCTCCTTCATGAGGGCTCCACTTCATCACCTAATCGTCTCTCAAAGGCCCCACCTTCAACACACCAGGACAGATTTAGCTTTTAACATAGGAATTTTGGGAACACAAACATTTAGGCAGTCCATTATAGAACGTTGATGAGAAACTGCTTTATTCTTTATATGAAATTCAAATGTAACTGGGAGTCCTATAGTTTCACTGGTACCCCTAATGCTGCACCACACACGGCTGCAGCCGATGGGAGAAACAGCATGAACAAAACACAGCCCCTGATTTCTGACAGCTTATGTTCTAGGGAGGAAGCAATCTCCTGGTGCCTATAAGGGCTGGAGACAAATCAATCCATGCAGACAAATAGATCCAGGAAGGAAGGGGGAAGCCAGGTGAGGGGTGGAGTGATGGAGGTGGCTGTCCATTTTGAACAGAGTGGTCAGGGAGGCTTTCTTTGGAGGTAACATTTAAACAAGGACCTGGCAAAGTGAGATTTGGATGCAGTAAGTGTGGAGGGCGCAAAGATCTACATAGATAATAAGCCCTTCTGGAAGAATCAGATGTAGGGGTCTGTGAATGCCGCTTTGAGAAAAATGACTTTAGGGTTTCAAGCCTCATGTCCACCTCTGAGGATGCACTTAGCTGTTGACAGCCCCTCTCTGGGCCTCAGTTGACTTCATATGTGCAATGGGAATAGTAGTGATTGACTCACTTTCCCACTAGGCTGTTGTGGGTATCAAATGATGTAAAAGATGGGAAAGGACTTTCTCAGCTGTAAAGTGCTCAGCAGGGTCTCGACGAGTGCCGTCCAGTAGAAATACAATGTAAGCCCTTTGTGTTATTTTATTTTATTTATTTATTTTTTCAGACAGAGTTTCACTCTTGTTGCCCAGTCCGGAGTGAAATGGTAGAATCTCGGCTCACTGCAATGTCCACCTCCCAGGTTCAAGCAGTTATTCTACCTCAGCCTCCCAAATAGCTGGGATTACAGACATGTGCCACCACGCCTGGTTAATTTTGTATTTTTTGTATCTCTAATTTTATAGAGACAGGGTTTCTCCATGTTGGTTAGGCTGGTCTCCAACTCTCGAGGTCAGGTGATCCACCCGCCTTGGCCTCCCAAAGTGCTGGGACTACAGGTGTGCGCCAGTGCACCCAGCCGCCCCTTTTTGTAATTTTAAAGTGTCTAGTAGCTGCTTGGAAAAGTAAAAAAGGCAAAATTGATTTTGTTTATTTCTTGAGACAGAGTTTTGCTCTTGTTGCCCAGTCTGGAGTGCAATGGCACGATTTCAGCTCACTGCAACCTCTGCCTCCCAGGTTCAAGTGATTCTCCTGCCTCAGACTCCTGAGTAGCTGAGATTACAGGCGCCCACCACTATGCCCAGCTAATTTTTTGTATTTTTAGTAGAGATGGGGTTTCACCATGTAGGCCAGGCTGGTCTCAGACTGCTGACCTCAGGTGATCAGCCTGCCTCGGCCTCCGAAAGTATTCGGATTGCAGGAGTGAGCTACCATACCAGGCATGAAATTGATTTTAATATGTTTTATGTAATGTAATATATCCAGGGTATTATTTTTATAGGTGTTCAATATAAAAACTACTACAGAGATATTTTATAACATTTTCCTTGTGTCAAGTCTTCTAAATCTGGTGTGTATCATGTGCTTACGGCTCATCTCAATTTGGACTAGCCACATTCAAACACTTAACAGCCGTGTGTCAGCCGCAGCCTCGTGTTGGACAGCAGAGACCATATCATTAATATTATGTGAAGAGTTGGCCTCATTGTTTTAAAACACAGTGTGTTAGTGGAAATTTTTAGGCATAGGGTCTTGCTCTGTCACCTAGCCTGCGGTACAATGGTGCAGTCACAGCTCCCTGGAGCCTCAAACTCATGGGCTCAAGCAATCTTCTTACCTCAGCGTTCTGAGTAGCTAAGACTGTAGACATGAGCTACCAGGCCCAGATAATTTTTTTTTTGTAGAAATGGGGTCTCACTATGTTGCCCAGGCTGGTCTCAAACTCCTGGCCTCAAGTGAGTCTCCTGCCTTGGCATCCCAAAGTGCTGGGACTACAGGCATGACCCACCACGCCCAGCCTTTATTTTTTAAATTGACACAGTAATTGTGCATATGTTTCAATACATACCATGTATAGTGATCAGGGTAATTTGCATTTCTTTCATCTCAACTATCACTTCTTGTGTTGGGAACATTCACTATCTTCCTTCTGAGGAAGGAGACCCTTAATCCTCTTAAGCTTCTAGGAGCCCTTCCCCCTAGACTGCTACATTGCATTTCATAGGAGAAGTAAAGGCTGGTAGACCGGGGCGCCACCCTTAATTGCACTCCTGTAGATGCAGGCATGGTGTGAAGGAATCTTTCCTCTGAAAGGCATTGTTTCAAGCCCCCACCTAAGTCATGTACCCCACGCCTACTCCATGGATCAAGACCCTTTCACATGTAATTTCTAGAGTTGTAAGCCCAGGACCCTTTCACATGTAATTTCTGGAGTTGTAAGTCTTTAAAAGGGCAAGGATTTTCTTTGTTGGGAGCTCAGCTGTTAGGCATCTATGCTCCCAGCCAAATAAGTCACCACTTCCTTCCCAGTTCCGAGTTCGAGAGGTTTGTTTTGCAGCCTTTCCTGCTTTACTTATAGCTATTTGGAACTTATGTTATAGTTATCCTACACTGGTGTAAAACACTGGAACCTATTTGTTCCACCTAGCTGTAATTTTGTGATCTTTTTTTATTTTTAGTTTTTTGACAGAGTCTTGCTCCGTCGCCCAGGCTGGAGTGCAGTGGCACGATCTTGGCTCACTGCAACCTCCGCCTCCTGGGTTCAAGCAATTCTCCTGCCTCAGACTCGTGAGTAGCTGAGATTAAAGGCAGCTAAGTTTTGTATTTTTAGTAGAGATGGCTTTGCCACGTTGGCTAGGCTGGCCTCAAACTTCTGACCTCAGGTGATCCTCCTGCCTCAGCCTCCCAAAGTGCTGGCATTACAGCATGAGCCACCGTGCCTGGCCAATTTTGTAATCTTTTCATTTTATTTTTCATTTTTATTTTTTAAAGACTAGTCAAGTGCAGTAGTGAGAAGGGTGGAAAGAGTAGAACAAGGAGTTCAATCTGTAACTGACTGTGATCAACTGAGATAACTCAATACCTTCGGACTGTAGCAGGAGCGGCTGTGGGAAACGGATCTCTCGGACACCGAATATGGGAGGAAGGAGTTTAATTTGGCCGGGAGCAAGGTGGCATAGTTGCCTTAACAGCAAAGCTCCCCTAACAAAGGAAGGTTCCTTCTTTATATAGGCTTATACTTAGAAGAATCTTAGGTTTATAGCTTAGCATATGAAAAGGGTCTCAGTTTACAGTCTTAGGAATTACGTGTGAAAAGGGTTTCAGTTTACAGTCTCAGGAATTACATATGAAAAGGGCTACAGTTTACAGTCTTAGGAATGAAAAAAAGGGGAAGTTGACCTAAGATGCCTGAGTCTCCCTCTTCAGGACCAGCCATAATCTTTAATAACTCTCTATCCCCCATGCTTTCCCTTCCCCTTCCCAGCTTCTAGTGTCTTCTATTCTACTGTTTACTTCTATGTGATCAACACTTCAGCTTCTGCATATGCATGAGAGCATGTGGTATTTAACTTTCTGTCCCTGGTTTATTTCTACAGTGGAATATTGAACAGTAAAGTGAAACAGACCAGTGACAAAACAATATGAATGATTCTTACAATAGCCTAAGTAAAAGAAGCCAGACTAAGGGCAACAGATCAGCAGATGATCACCATGGAAAAGATAGTTCCTGTGGTGGGAGGGATTCCACACCTCAGGGGTCCACACGGGGAGCATTGGGGTGGCTCAGGAAGGACGGAGGGACGGGGAGAATTGTGAGCAGGAGCTTTTGTTATGGTTTCTGTGGGAAGGGCTGGGTGGGGCAGAGTAAGAGGCTTAGAAATGGCTAATTAGGATCATTTCAGTGGGCTCCAGGGCACAGGGACTGTCCCTAGTTGCATAGTACCTGGCCTTGTGGTGATTAGAGCAGGTGTACTGTGGCCTGGTGGGCAGGGAGTACACAGTAAAGAGGTGGTTGGACTGTGAGCTCTGGGTTGGTTGCTTTGCTTTTGAAGAGTGTGCTCCAGGGTTAGTTGTCTGCTTACCTCTAGGAACTGGATAACCCTGGGAGAGGCAGTGCGTCTAGGGTCAGCAAGGCCTCAGATATCAAAGGTCCAGAACACAAAATATAAGACGAGTGTCATGCACTCCTATAGCTAGAGGTTTGGCTGGGGGCATGGCAATCCAGATTGGTTTGGGTGAACATCAGTAGCTCTGTCATTTATTGGCCTTGCTAGCCTGTGGCCAGCCCCTTTTTCTAGGAAGAGAAATTTCAAGGAACGGCCTGAACTGAGCTTTTCTAGAGCTTTTTTTTTTAATCACTGCAAATTTTATTTTTAACTTTTCTGAGTACATAGTGTAAGGTCTGACCATGCCGTGGAGGGCATGGCGCCCCCCGTGACCAGCACGTACACCTTGGGAGGGCCTTCCGGAATTAGAAAACCTGAAATGGCTATAAGATCATGGAAAGAGGAAGAAATTTTCAACCCCTGCTGTTGACTACTTAACTCTGAGAGGTTCTCTATTGTTTCTTATTCCGGCCTCAACTGACAAGGCCACTGGACTTTGTAACCGACCTTGACCAACCTCATGACTCTACACCCTACGACCATCTTCCAGCTTGCAAACCAAGGACTTCTCCTAGCTTGCAAAAAACCTGCCAACTATAACTTTTGTAACTTTGCACTGCCTCCCCCCACAACCTATAAAACCAACTCCTATGCCACCACCCTTGGCTGATGCCCTTTTCGGTCTTAGCCCGCCTGCACCCAGGTGAATAAACATCCATGTTGCTCACACAAAGCCTGTTTGGGGCTCTCCTCATTCAGAGTCTGTATTTTAACACACAGTAGGTCTGCTAATAGTTTCTGAGCATACGATGTGTGTGTTTGTGTCTTTTAAAGTAGAATCCGCCATGTATACAGTCTTGTTACTGTGATTTTTAAACTCAGTTTTTATCTTGGGTTTCTTTCCTGATGTTGGCTTATTTCTGTACTCTGCAGCTATTCTCTGGAGCTAGTCTTGTGCTAGAAGTTGTGAAGGCTTTGCCTAATTCCATTTGAGACATTCAACGGACAGGATCCCTCTCTGCTCCTTTCATGTGATTATTTATTTATTTATTTTGAGACAGAGTCTCACTCTGTCACCCAGGCTGGAGTGCAATGGCAAGATATCAGCTCACTGCAGCCTCCACCTCCCAGGTTCAAGCGATTCTCCTCCTGCCTCAGCCTCCTGAGTAGCTGGGATTACAGGCATGCAATACCACACACAGTTAATTTTTGTATTTTAGTAGAGGCGGGGTTTCATCATGTTGGCCAGGCTGGTCTCAAACTCATTACCTCATGATCCGCCTGCCTCGGCCTCCCAAAGTGCTGGGATTACAGGCATGAGCCACTCCACCCAGCCTATTTATTTATTTATTTATTTATTTATTTATTTTAAGAGACAGGGTTTCACCGTGTTGGCCAGGCTGGTCTCGAACTCCTGACCTCAGATGATCCGCCTGCCTTGGCCTCCCAAAGTGCTGGGATTACAGGCGTGAGCCACCACGCCCGGCCCTATTTATTTTATTTTTGAGACGGTGTCTCACTGTGTCACCTGGGCTGGGGTGCAGTAGTGTGATCTCGATTCCCTGCAGCTTCGACCTCCCATGCTCAAGCGATCCCCCCTGCCTCAGCCTCCCATGTAGCTGGGACTACAAGCATGCATCACCATGCCCGGTTAATTTTGTCTATTTTTTGTAGAGATGGGGTCTCATGCTGTTGCCCAGCCTGGTCTCAAACTCCTGGACTCAAGTGATCCGCCCACCTCAGCCTCCCAAAGTGCTGCAATTACACACCAGGCCTCCATGTTATATTAATGCCCAACTCCAAACATGGTGGGGTCTGGGGGGAGTTTGGGGGTTTCTAGGGCCTGCTGATAATCACCTAAATGTATTAGGAGATATGAGAAGTGATATTTTCCTCTCTCTTGGAAATACCAGGCCCTTCTTGACTGTGACACCTCAGTGGCTGGTGCTCGCAGACCATGGGAGGAGAGTGTGGGGGATAGGAGCCTCTTCTGGTTAATATCATCTATGATTCTCACCCCCTCAGCCCCCACCCCCTCTCTGCCCACCTGTACCACCTGGGCTAATCCACATGCTTCTCTGAAGACCTACTTTTCAAAGAGACAAGCACAATGCAAATTAAAACCACAATATACCACTACATGTCCACAAGAATGGCTGAAATTAAAAAACCATCCACACTAAGTGCTGATGAAGGTGTGGACCAACTGGCACTCTTGAATACTGCTGGTGGGAATGAAAACTGGAAACTGGGGGGGAAGACTTCGACAGTTTCTTAAAATGTGAAGCATCAACCATCCTTTGATCCAGCTATTCCACTCTTAGGCATTTACCCAAAAGAAATGAAAGTATATACCTGCCCAAAAGACTCGAATACAAATGCTCATAGCAGCTCTTATTTGTAATAGCCCCAAAGTGGAAACAACCCACATGTCCATCAACAGGTGGCTAGATGAAAATTGTGGTGTAGCTACACAATGGCATAAGGAGCAATGAAATGAAATGAAACAAATTACTGATACACACCACAACATGAATAATTCTCAAAATAATTATGCTGAGTAAAAGAAGCCAGAACCACCCCCTCTCCAAAAAAAAGTACATACTGTCAGATTATGATGGTAGAAAGGCAAACTGATGGATCGTGACGGAAGTGTTTATCTGTGGTCAGTGTTGCCTAGGGTAGGCAGAGGCAGGAGGGAGGGATTATAAAGAGGTGTATGGAAACCTTTGGGAGTGATGGATTCATTCATTATCTTACTATGGCAATGGCTTCATGGGTATATACATAAGTCAAAACTCAGCTAATTGTAAACATTAATGTGTAATTTATTATATATCAACTGTGCCTCAAAAAAGCTATAAAGCTTTAAAAAAATCTGTGTTTTAAAATGTCATGTACAGGCTAGTCATGGTGGCTCATGTGCACATGCCTGTATTCTCAATGCTTCAAGAGGTCAAGGCTGCACGATCACTTTAGGTCAGGAGTTTGAGGCTAGCCTGGGCAACAGAGCAAGACCCCTCTCTAAAAATATATAAAGAAAGTTAACTGAGTGTGGTAGCATGCACCTGTAGTCCCAGCTACTGAGGAGGCTGAGGTGGGAGGATCACTTGAGCCCGGGAGGCAGAGGTTACAGTGAGCATGATCCTGCCACTGCTCTTCAGTCTGAGCAACAGAGACCCTGTGCCAAGAAGAAGAAGAAGGAGGGGAAGGAGGGGGAGGAGGAGGGAGAAGGGGAGGAGTGGGGGAGAAAGGAGGAGGGAACTAACGAGGCAGGCAGGAAGGAGAAGAAAGGAAGGAAGGAGGAGGAGGAGAAAGAAAAAGGAGGAGAAAGAGAAGAAGAAAAGAAAAGGAGGAAGAAGAAGAAAGAAGCATCCATAAGCTTTAGGGGTGGGCTGGCAGATGAGGCTGTGAGGCGGTGCCAGGGTCCAGCCCCAAGGTGTGGATCTGAGAGCAGGTGCTAGGATGCAGAGGGGACAGAGAAGGGTACAGGTGGGCCTCGACCCTCCCCAGGAGTGGCTCACACTCTGATTGGGAGGACCCAACCTACCCTACTGTAAACCAGTCTGTCTGAGGTGTGTTAGTGGAGACACAAACCTTTGCTTATGCCAGAGATGTGATTTATTTCCACTGGGAGGATGGGATGAGGCTTCTTGAAACCAATAGTATTTCAGTGTATAGGTCTCATGTTTGAAAAATAGATTATGATCATTGCAATAGCTGACCTCTGATGAGCACTTAGTATGTACCAGGTAGTCTTGGGAAGCTGTATGTGCAGTGTTCTGTTTTATTCTTTTCACACACTTTCTGGGAAGACACTTTTATCCCCTCCACTTAAGGGCATGGATGCCTAAGATCTTATAGGTATAGGTCTTATAGGTATAGTGGTTTGGCCCCTGGTGGTCTAATTTCTGACTCAGCACTCCTATTGTTCCCAGTCTGCCTCTGGTATGTGGGTGTGTTCATGGAGAATATATTAGAATGTACAACTGTTAGGGTCTTTTTTTTTTGGAGTTAGGGTCTTGCTCTGTCACCTGGGCTGGAGTGCTGTGTGCGATCATAGCTCACGGCAACCTTGAACTCCTGGGCTCAAGTAGTCCTCTAGCCTCAGCCTCCCAAGTAGCTGGGACTACAGCCGTGTGCCACCATGCCTGGCTAATTTAAAAAGTCTTTTGTAGAGATAAGGTCTTGCTATGTTGTCCAGGCTGGTCTCAAACTCCTGGGCTCAAGCAGTTCTCCCACCTTGGCCTCCCAAAGTGTTGGGATTACAGGTGTAAACCATTGCACCCGACCTTGAGTATGATTTGAAAGTGCCTTTGGGACCGTTCTGTTGAAAGTCATTGTCACTTACCACCAGTCTAAAATGAAAAAGGTAGACAGTATTGAACAAATGTTTAATTAATTACCCATGTCACTTGCAGGTAGTACTTTTTGTTTTACATCATGGTCTTCTCTCTGCTCTCTCTCTTTCCCTAGACCTCCATGGTTTGGATGATGTACCTTCCAAGTAGGGCTTCACTGGTTGTTTCTTTGAATTACCTCTTCATCCATTATATGAACGGGGTAGAAATGGTCAAAGACGTTGACTCACCATGGTCTTGTATCAAGGTAGCAGTCACACTCACAAAGCGGATGTCCTTGTACGGAAGAGCAGGTGCATCTCCAGCAGTGACTCCATGGAGACGTTCCTGGTGGAGCTAATGAATGGCCTCTCTAGGTGGTGTGGAGTCTCTGGGCAAATGAAATCAAATTCCTCATGGCCATGAGTTGCACTGGCACGTCCTTCTGAGCACTGGAGGCCATCAGGGTAGGGCATTGCTGCATTGTTTCTAGGCATCTCGGGGACTGAGCCCATGCAACCTCGCCATTGCATCCTGTAAGTCTGGGAAGGGATGTCAGGACAGCTTCTCCTCAAAGGGCCTCGTCACAGGAGGGGGACACTGTGACCAGCAGAAGTGCTCACAGGTTGGGGGCCACTGGGTGACAGCAGGGTGCAGAGTGGATGTTTCAGTCTCAGTGAGGTGACATCATTTAGTGCCAGTGTCTCAGTTCCAGGTGTGTTTGTGGTTGGTCAAGTGCAAGGTTGGGTTCCTTCTGGTAATGGAGTAGGCTTTTGAGCCCATTCTTTGTTTATTGTCTCATCCTTTCATTTTTTGTTGTGGAAAGTTTCAAACACACAGAAGTAGAGAGAGTCATATAAAAGACTCCCACCAAGTGCTGTGGGTCACACCTATAATCCCAACAGTTTGGGAGGCCAAGGAGTGACAGTTGCTCAAGCCTGGGAGTTTAAGACCAGTCTGAGCAACATAGCAAGACCTCATCTCTTGAAAAAATTTAAATAATTAGCCAGGAGTGGTGGTGTGTGCCTGTAGTCCCTGCTACTTTTGAGGCTGAGGTGGGAAGATCACTTGAGCCCCAGAGGTTGAGGCTGCGGTGAGCCTTGATTGAGCAACTGTGCTCCAGCCTGAGTGACAGAGCAAGACCCTGTCTCAAAAAATTAAAATAAATGAAAGACTTTCATGTGCCCAACACAAATGTTGAAGTTTCACCAATCGTGCCTTGTATTTGACTTTTTCTGATTTTCATTGTATTTTCTGTTGAGGTGTAACAGTAAAGCTCACAGCTTGATGGATTTTGAAGGTGAATTTTCGTCTATGTTTGTATCTGTGAAAACTTCAGTTCAAGATGTAGAACATTCTCAGGCCTCAGCAGGCTGTGGCCTGCGTCTTCCTGAGATCTGCACTTTAATAAATTACAGGGTACAGTGGTGACATCATATTGGGAAAAATATTTGGACCAATAAAAAGTTTTGTCTTCCTTCCTGCCTTTCTTTCTCCCTCCCCTCCCTCCTTCCTCCTTCACTCTTCCCTTCGTCTTTCCTTACCTCTTCCTTCTTTTTTTTTTTTTTTTTTTTGAGACAGAGTTTCACTCTTGTTGCCCATGCTGGAGTGCAATAGCGTGATCTCAGCTTCCTGGGTTCAAGCGATTCTCCTGTCTCAGCCTCCTGAGTAGCTGGGATTACAGGCATCTGCCACCATGCCCAGCTAATTTTGTATTTTTTACTAGAGACAGGGTTTCTCCATGTTGGTCAGGCTGGTCTCAAACTCCTGACCTCAGGTGATCCACCTGCCTCGGCCTCCCAAAGTGCTGAGATTACAGGCGTGAGCCACCATGCCCGGCCCCTCCTTATTTTTGAGGAGTCTTGCTCTGTTGCCCAGGCTGGAGTGCAGTGGTGTGATCTTGGCTCACTGCAATCTCTGCTTCCTGCGGTCAAGCAATTCTTCTGCCTCAGTCTCCTGAGTAGCTGGGACTACAGGCATGCACCACCATGCCCGACTTAATTTCTGTATTATTAGTAGAGATGGGGTTTCACCCTATTGGCCAGGCTGGTCTCAAACTCCTGACCTCATGATCTGCCTGCCCTGGCCTCCCAAAGTTGCCGGGATTACTGGCATGAGCCACTGCACCCCACCACCTTCTTTCTTTATTCACTGATCTAGTTACTAAGAGGGTAAACTCTGGATTTGTTTAAAAAAAGGGCTGGGTGTAGTGGCTCACGCCTATAATTCCAGCACTTTGGGAGGCCGAGGCAAGTGGATCACTTGAGGTCAGGAGTTTGAGACCAGCCTGGCCAACATGGTGAAACCCCATCTCTACTAAAAATACAAAAATCTGCCAGGCAAGGTACCAAGTACCTGTAATTCCACCTACTTGGGAGGCTGAGGCAGGAGAATCGCTTGAACCTGGGAGGCAGAGTTTGCAGTTAGCCAAGATCATGCCACTGCACTCCAGCCTGGGTGACAGAGAAAGACTCCATGTCAAAGTACTTAATAATAAGAATAATGGAAAATACATACAGATCCAGAGTTTACCTTCTTAGTAATTAAGAAGGTAATTACTGGCCGGGCATGGTGGTTCACGCCTGTAATCCCAGCACTTTGGGAGGCCGAGGTGGGTGGATCACGAGGTCAGGAGATAGAGACCATCCATGGTGAAACCACGTCTCTACTAAAAATACAAAAAATTAGCTGGACATGGTGGCACAGGCCCGTAATCCCAGCTACTTGGGAGGCTGAGGCAGGAGAATCGCTTGAACCCGGGAGGCAGAGGTTGCAGTGAGTTGAGATCGGGCCGCTGCACTCCAGCCTGGGCACCTGGGCAACAGAGCAAGACTCCGTCTCAAAAAAAAAACAAAAACAAAAACAAGAAGATAATTACTAAGAAGGTAAACTCTGGATCTGTATGTCTGGAAGACATTTATAGGTATTCTTATCTACAAATGAAGTGAAACTGGCTTAAAGATTGGCTCCTGCTGTGAACAGTCTCTGTTAATCTGAAAGGCCTGCCTTCCTCCTTCTCTCCCTGTCCTTCTCTGTGTCCCTCTCCGTCACTTCCTTCCTTTGCTGTCTTCCTGCTGAATACTGACTGGCAACTCTAATGGCTTTTGGAGATTCAGAACAAAAACAACCATGGTAGTGGCCCATCTTCCATGTCCCACAGTTCCCTGGTGACTAGTGGTGCCTGAAGCAGCTTCTCAGGGTTTCTTAGGAAGGGTGAGCTCCCTGCCCCACAGGTGCTCAAGGCCAGGGAAAGGCTATCTTAAGTGCCTGGCTGGAGGCTGACCTAGTTGACTTGAGCCCCACCCAGGCCCCCAGCCAGAGGAGGTCAGGAGGGCCTGGTGGGTGGTGACTCCTGTGTGTTCCCCACAGACGCTGCAGGAGATCTTCCAGGCTGAGAACACCATCATGCTGCTGGAAAGGTCCATCATGGCCAAGGAGGGTCCGCTGAAGGTGGCCCAGACGAGGCTGGAGTGCCGGACCCGGCGCCCCAACGTGGAGCTGTGCAGGGACACCCCGCAGTTCAAGTAAGTGAGGGAGGCCATAGGAGGTAGGAGAACACCTGAGAATCCAGGAAGCAGGAGGGGGTCTCTGGAGCTCCGAGGCGCACTGGGTCTGATAAATGGACCCATAGACAATTAGGACATCCAGTGCCATAACAGAGTGCAGGGTGTAGGTGGAGTTCTGAGATGCAGCTCGGGCTGGACCACGGCATGGCTTCCTCATCACTGGGAGCCCCACCTTGTGCACTGTGGTCTTCTCACCTTCCTAAACGAGGGGTGGTTTTGGAACTCTGTTGTGCTCTAGAAACCTTCCTGTTTTCCCTTGAAAGCCAAGGAGATGGTAGCCTCCTGGGCGGTGGCTTCACCTTCTCTCTCCAGGCTCCCAGAAAGAGGCACGTGGCTCATTCCTCACTCATTTCCAACCTCCCTCTTTGTAAAGTTCTCACCATGAAGCCCTGGAAGAGCCTCATGAGCTCCTCACTGATGGATCCCACCCATCCTGCTGTGCTAAAAAGGCTGGTGTCTATAGACAAAGGGCTTTCTCAGAGGAAATGGGGTGAAAAGCTCATGCCAGCCCAGAAAGGAGGTTTGTAGGGAGCAGAAGGGCGGGGGATTGTAATAGGATGATGGCCAAGCCAAGAATGAACAGGTCATCAGACATGAGGATTATTTCCCATAAATGTCCTGTATGGCTTGGGGAAAACCACTTGGCCATTCTGTTGCCCCCATGCTAGAGGCATTGTCTTAGTTGTCTATTTCTGTATAATAAATTACCCCAACAGGTAGTGACTCGAAAGAACCCCATTTGTTATCTCAGTTTCTGTGGGTTAGGAATTGGGCTAAGTTGCTTGCTAGGTTCCACGTGTCAGGGTCTTCCACAGGTTGCAGTCAAGGTGTCAGCTGGGGCTGTGGTCTTACCACAAGGCTGGACTGGGGAAGGTTCCACATCCAGGCTGACTCCTGTGGTTGTTCACAGAACTCAGTTCTTTGCTGGCTGTTGCCTGGCAGCCAGCCTCACTTCCTTGCCCTGTGGGTCTCTCCAGCATGGCGGCTTGCTTTGACAAAGCATGCAAGCCAGAAGGACAATGATGGTACCAGCAGCAAAGATGTCACAGTCTTTTGTAACCTAACCATGGAAGTGACAGCCCATCACTCTTTCTGCATACTTTTCTTTAGAAGCAAGTCACTAGGTGTAGCCCACACTCAAGGGTATGCTACCAAGAGGTGGGGACCATTGAGGGTCATCCATGGAACTTCCTCCCATGGGCACTGACAGGGCTTCTGGTGGAGTGGGAGGAGCCTGAGTTTGGCCCCATTTCAGCAGCTCATTTACTCCATAAACCTGATTCTGCATTCACTGTGCCCAGGGCTGTGCTCACCGGGTTTCATAGCAGCACTTCTCT
This sequence comes from Ateles fusciceps, assembly GCA_036589455.1. NCBI lineage: Eukaryota > Metazoa > Chordata > Mammalia > Primates > Atelidae > Ateles > Ateles fusciceps. The sequence continues at coordinate 150,792 of JAZHEH010000903.1, forward strand.
TTCAACAAGACACTGAGTTGATACCCCCCAAGAGAAGAAGTTGGAAAGGACCATTCTCAGGCTTCCTTGGGCACATTATTTCAGCACTGGCTTATAGCAAGGGAGTCCACCCTGATGTCTAACTGCAATCCCTTGAGCTTATTTTCAGTTCTATCCCCCTTTAGTCTTACTCCTAGGAGAGTTGGGGAGTCAGTTATTCCTACTTTTGTCAAATGGGAAGATAAATTGAGGTCCAGAGAGGTTGAAAAAGCTGTCCCAGTCACACAGCACTAAAGCCAGGACTTCACTGGACACGGAGTGCAGGCCTTGGTCTAGCGATGGACTCTGCTCCCTCAATCCTGGTGTGGAGACCCCACTCCTAGATGTGCAGAGATGTCAAGAAAGAGATAGGAGTCAGGAGAAGGAGACAGATAATCAAGAAAAAGTGCTGGGTGGTTCTCAAGTGATGATTTTTGCACAGCCTCAGTTACTGCCTAGATAACCATTTAGGAAATGGAAAAAGCAGGGTATGTGTTGGGGTGGGGGGTGGGGGTGGAGGGGCAAGCAAAGTGATCCAAGGCTTTGAACTTGAGGGCCTGGGGTTTCCTACGACTTTGGGAGGACAAGGCAGGAGAATCACTTGAGGCCAGGAGTTTGAGACCAGCCTGGAGAACATAGCAAGATCCCATCTCTACAAAAAATATAAAATTAGCGAGGCATGGTGGCATGTGCCTATAGTCCCAGCTACGTGGGAGGCGGAGGTGGAAGGATTGCTTAAGCCCAGAAGTTGGAGACTGCAGTAAGCTATGATTGCACCATTGCACTCCACCCTGGGCAACAGCAACACCCAACAGACCTGCTGCTGGCTTGCAAGGTCTTCAGCCCTGGAAGTGGGCTGGATGGGTCTAGGTCCTGGGTGCAGGAGAGTAGGGGCTGGGCTGTGCTGATCTATCTTCTACCTGCCTTTACTTCTTAGATGCTCAGGCTGAGCACCTCCTGGGGTGATCCCTTTGCCTTCCCCGTGGGACTTCTTTTTTTTTTTTTTTTTTTTGAAACGGAGTCTCACTCTGTTGCCCAGGCTGGAGTGCAATGGCATGATCTCAGCTCACTGTAACCTCTGCCTCCTGGGTTCAAGCAATTCTCCTGCCTCAGCCTCCCAGGTAGCTGGGACTACAGGCAAGCACCACCATGCCTGGCTAATTTTTGTATTTTTTAGGAGAGACAGGGTTTCACTATGTTGGCCAGGCTGGTCTTGAACTCCTGACCTTAAGTGATCAACCTGTCTCAGCCTCCCAAAGTGCTGGGATTACAGGCATGAGCCACTGTGCCCAGTCCCACAGGGGACTTATACAAAACAGGGCTTCTGAAGGAGTTGCCAGATGTCCTGGAGGACTTACTGCTTTGGGACAAGCTCTCTGCCTTGCTGTTCGACAGTCATACCACTAAGGAGGACAGACAGAGGGCAAGGGGGTGGAGCATATTTGGTTCAGGAGCTGGGCTGTGTGTGTCTGCATCTGTGCATGTCATGTTTTGCTTTGTGTGCATGGCTATCTTGGGAACTGAGATCAAAGGACTCAGGCTGTCTTTCTTTTCCTGTGACTAAATTGTCACATCTGTGCATGATCGTCCTTGCCCCCATCCCCCTCCATTCCTGCCTTTGGACCATCTTTTTCCTTTTCCTCCTACAAGTGGCCTCTTTTCTTCTGACCTACTCCAATCACTGGGGTCCCATCCATACCCATCCCCCAAAAAGAAAGTCCATTTAAAATTGAACTGTAAAGGCTAGGTGGGGCAGTTCATGCCTGTAACCCCAACATGTTGGGAGGCTGTGGGAGGATCCCATGAGGCCAGGAGTTCGAGACCAGCCTGGACAACGTAGCAAGACCCCATCTCTACAAAAAATATAAAAATAGGCCAGGCGTGGTGGCACGTGTCTGTAGTCCAAGCTACTCAGGAGGCTGAAGCAGGAGGATTGCTTAGGCATAGAAGTTGGAGGCTGCAGTGAGCTGTAATCGTGCCACTGTACTCCAGCCTGGGCAATAGAGCAACACCCTGCAAAAAAAAAAAAAAAAAATTGAACTTTAACTAAAATTAAATACAGTTAAAAACTCAATTCCTTATTCACACTAACCACATTTCAAGTGCTCAGTATCCACATGTGGCTAGGATCTACCATATCAGACAGCATAGCACAGAACATCTCCCTTGGTCTAGAAAGTTCTATCGGACAGTGCTGGTAGAAGTTTCCAGGCTGCTTCTGTCACTTCTCTTTGCTTCCCTCTAGCCCAGGCTTACCATGGGGAAGCTCGCCCAGCTTCATGTCCTCCGGTCGTGAGCACAGTTTCATTGTCTCTTCTCCCCAGAGGTGGGACCTGCAGCACAGTCCCACAACCCAGCCACTGTCACAGTCCACCTGCTGCCTTCATTTCCCAGGGCTGCTATCACAAATTACTGTAAACTGGGTGGGTACAGACAACACAAGTTTATTCCCTCACAGCTTTGGAGGCCAGAAGTCACAAATCAAGGTTGCTGTTCCTGGAGGCTCTGAGAGAGGCTATTCCCTGCCCCTCTCCCAGCTCCGGGGGGCTGTCAGCAGTCCTCGGAGTCCCTCAGCTTGTGGCCGCGTCGCTCCCATCTCTGCCTCCGTCAACACATGGCTTTCGCCCCTGCGTGTCTCCGTATCTCAAACCTCCCTCTCCTTTCCTTCTAAGGAGATCAGTCATTGCATTTAGGCGTCACCCTAACTCCAGAATGAGCTCATCTTAAGATCCCTAACTTCATTAAACCTGCAGAGACCTTACTTCCTAATGGCATCACAGGCACCAGGGGTTAGGACCTGAACATGTCTTTCTGGGGAGCACCGTCCGGTCTGCTCCATGTGATACCATAATAACCTCCTAACCTTTCTCCTGCCTCTACTCTTGCCCCCCCTCCAATCTCATCATACACAGCAGCCTGGAGGTTATCCTGAAACTTGAATCGGCATGTCATTCTCTTGTTTCAAACCCCCTGCCCCAACCCCATTGCTTCCCATGGCACTGAGAACAAACCCAAGCCTCTTAATTTTGCATGTGCTTTTCTGTTTGTGTTTTTTTTTTTTTTTTTTTTTTTTGAGACTTAATTTCACTCTCTTGCCCAGGCTGGAGTGCAGTGGTGCGATCTTGGCCCGCTGCAACCTCTGCCTCCCAGGTTCAAGCAATTTTCATGCCTCAGCCTCCTGAGTAGCTGGGATTACAGGCATGTGCCACCACTTCTGGCTAATTTTGTTTTTTTGTTTTGTTTTGTTTTGTTTTTGGTTTTGTTTTAGTAGAGATGGGGTTTCCCCATGTTAGCTAGGTTGGTCTCGAACTCCTGACCTCAAGTGATCTCTCTGCCTCAGCCTCCCAAAGTGCTGGGATTATAGGCATGAGTCACCATGCCAGCTGCTTTTCTCTGTAAAAATGCACTCAGTATCCAACTCAGTAGCCATGTGTGGCTATTTAAATGATCTAAAACTAAATTCATTAAATGTAGTTATTTATTTTACTTATTTTTGAGACAGAATCTCTGTCACCCAGGCTGGCGTGCACTGGCATAATCTTGGCTCACTGCAACCTCCATCTCCCTGGTTCAAGCCATTCTCCTGCCTCAGTCTCCCTAGTAGCTGGGATTATATGCATGTGCTACCATGCCTGGCTAAATTTTATAGAGACATGGTTTTGTCATGTTGGCCAGACTGGTCTTGAACTCCTGACCTCAAGTGATTCCCCTGCCTCAGCCTCCCAAAGTGCTGCAATTACAGGCATGAGCCACTGCTCCTGGCTGATTTATGTATTTATGTCTTAATTTACTTTGAGAGAGTCTCGCTCTGTCACCCAGGCTGGAGTGCAGTGGCATGATCTCGGCTCACTGCATCCTCTGCCTCTTGGGTTCAAGCGATTCTCTTGCCTCGGCCTCCCAAGTAGCTGAGATTACAGGTGTGCACCACAACACCTGGCTAATTTTTTTTTTATTTTTAGTAGAGATGGCATTTTGCCATGTTGGCCAGGCTGGTCTCAAATCCCTGACCTCAAGTGATTTACCCACCTCAGCCTCCCAAAGTGCTGGGATTACAAGCGTGAGTCACCACGCCCAGCCAAAATTTAAATTTTAAAGTAATGCAGTTAAAAATTCAGCTTCTCAATTGCATGGCCACATTCAAGCGTTCATTAGCCTCATGGGGCTGGTGGGTACCATATTGGATGGTGCAGATATAGACCATTTCCATCTTCACAGAAAGTTCTACTCCATGGCACTGCTGCAGTGTACTTTCTCTCTTGGCCTTCGCGTATCCAGCTCAGTCTCATCTTTCTTCTCTGCTCCAAGTCCTCGCCTGGGAGGCTGAGGGAGGAGGATCACGTGAGTCCAAGAGTTTGAGACCAACCTGGAGGCAAAACAGAAGAAACCCCATCCCTATAATTTTTTTTTTTTTTTTTTTTTGAATAGCCAGGTGTGGTGGTGCATGCCTGTAGCCTCAGCTGTGCGGGAGGCTGAGATGGGAGGATCTCTTGAACCCAGAGGTTTGAGGTTGCAGTAAGTTATGATGGCACCACTGCATTCCAGCCTGGGTGACAGAGGGTGACCTTGTCTAAAAAAAAAAAAGAAAGAAAATTAAAATCGGCCGGGTGCAGTGGCTCATACATGTAATCTCAGCATTTTGGGAGGCTGGGTTAGGCAGATTGCTTGAACCCAGGAGTTCAAGGCCAGCCTGGGAATCATGGTGAAACCTCATCTCTACACAAAATATAAACTTAGCCGAGTGCAGTTTTGCCCACCTCTAGTCCCAGCTAATTGGGAGGCTGAGGCTGGAGGAACACTTGAGCCAAGGAAGTTGAGGCTGCAGTGAGCTATGATTGTACCATGGCACTCTGGCCTAGACAGAGTGAGACTCTGTCTCAAAAAGAAGAAAGGAAAAAGTCACCTCCTCAGAAACTTCTAGAAAAGCAAAGCCTCAGAAGGAGAGCTGTGGGGAAGTAGTACGGAGTAGCCCAGCCTCAGCTGATCCTGCAAGGGGCTCCAGACCGTGAATTGCATTACACAGAGACCCTTTGTACCTGACTCAGCCAGCCATTGTCTGTGGCCGCTGGCAGGGACTCTCCTCCCAGGTGAGGTAGCTCTGATTGACTAAGCGACATAATTCTCTGGAGAAGTGAGAATCTGTGGGCCATTAGCAGCCAAAACTGACTCTCAGCATCTGCGGATAGTGCCCTGGACAGTAAGGGAGACTTGAGTGAGGTTCTTATCTAGAGACAAGGCTGGCCCTGTTATCCTGTTTATTAAAAAAAAATTGTGATAAAGTATGAGTAACACAAAATTTACCATCAGTGACATTTAGGACATTCACGCCGTTGTGCAACCCTCACCACTCTCTAGTTCTATTGTAGCAGGAAAGGCCACAAAACAAACCTATCGAACACAGAACTGGGAAGGAAGGGGTGATTTATTCGGCTAGGAGCAGCGATGGCATAGTTGCCTAACAGCAGAGCTCCCCAGCAAAGAAAATCCCTGCCCTTTTAAAGGCTTACAACTCTAGAAATTACATGTGAAAGGGTCCTGGGCTTACAACTCTAGAAATTACATGTGAAAGGGTCCTGGGCTTACAACTCTAGAAATTACATGTGAAAGAGTCTTGATCCGTGAGGTAGGCCTGAGGTATGTGACTTAGGTGGGGGTGTAATAGTGTTAAAGTGAAAACAATGCCTTCCAGAAAGATTCCTCCATACCATGCCTGTGATCTACAGGAGTACGATTAAGGGTGGTGCCCTCTTCTGCCAGCCTTTACTTCTATTGAAATGCAATGTAGAAGTCTAGGGGGAAGGGCTCTTAGAAGCCTAAGAGGATTAAAGGTCTCCTTCCTCACTATGACATTTTCATCCCCCAAAAGGAAACCCGTATCCATTAAGCAATCTTCTACATTCTCTCCACCCCCTGACCCATGGAAGTCACCAGTTAACTTTCGGTCTGTATGACTTTGCCTATTCTGGATATTTCTTTATATATATATATATATATATATATATATTTTTTTTTTTTTTTTTTTGTTTGTTTGTTTGTTTTTGGGAGACGGAGTTTTGCCGTTGTTGCCCAGGCTGGAGTGCAATGGTGTGACCTTGGCTCACTGCAGCCTCCACCTCCCGGGTTTGACCGATTCTCCTGCCTCAGCCTCCCGAGTAGCTGGGATTACAGGCATGCACCCGGCTAATTTTTTGTATTTTTAGTAGTGACAGGATTTCTCCATGTTTGTCAGGCTGGTCTCAAACTCCTAACCTCAGGTGATCTACCCGCCTCAGCCTCCCAAAGTGCTGGGATTAGAGATGACAGCCACCTCGTCTGGCTTCTATTCTGGATGTTTCATGTGAATGTAATCATGCAATATTTGTTCTTTTGTGTCTGGCTTCCTTTGTTTAGCATAATGGTTTTTTGTTGTTTTGTTTTTGAGATGGAGTCTTGCTCTGTCGCCCAGGCTGGAGCACAATGGCACAGTCTTGGCTCACTGCCACCTCCTCCTGGGTTCAAGTGATTCTCCTGCCTTAACCTCCCAAGTAGCTAGCACTACAGGCACCTGCCGCCACGCCCAGCTAATTTTTGTATTTTTAGTAGAGATGTGGTTTTGCCATGTTGGCCAGGCTGGTCTCGAACTCCTGACCTCATGATCCACCCGCCTCAGCCTCCCAAAGTGCTGGGATTACAGGCGTGAGCCACCATGCCCGGCCCCGCATAATGGTTTTCAAGGTTCATCTATGTTGTCACATGTATTAGTATTTCATTTCTTTGTATTATAGCTGAATAATATTCCATTTTGTAGATCGAATACATTGTGCTTATCCACTCATCTATCCATCCATGGACATTTGAGCTGCTGCCACCTTTTGGCTATTGTGAATAGGACTGCTGTGAGCACTGATGTACACATTTTGGTTTGAACACCTGTTTTTCATTCTTTTGCATATATACCCAGGAGCAGAACTGCTGGACTGTACAGTAAGTCTATGTCGAACTCACGGAGGAATCTCTAGATTGGTCTCCTGTCCTGTTTTATCATCCTGTCTTATTTCTTACTTTGTGTACATTATCCTTGACAGCTGTCTCATGTATTTCCTTGTCTACCTGTTCTGCCTCTACCTTCTCCTGGGGGGCTGAGCCTTGCCTGTCTTGCTTGCTGCTGTCTCTCAGTGCCAGGCACAGTTCTCAGTACACAGTGAGTGCATCTACCTTGAACCGCTGAATAACCTGTGCCAGGTCGGGCACAGTGACTCAGGCTTATAATCCCAGCACTTTGGGGGGGGGGGGGGGGGGAGGCCAAGGCAGGTGGATTACTTGAGGTCTGGAGTTCAAGACCAGCCTGGCCAATATGGTGAAAGCCCGCCTGCACTAAAAAAATACAAAAAGTAGTTGGACGTTGTGGTGTGTGCCTGTAATACCAGCTACTCAGGAGGCTGAGGCAGAATTGCTTGAACCCGGGAGGCAGAGGTTGTAGTGAGCCGAGATCATGCCACTGCACTCCAGTCTGGGTGACAGAGCAAGATTCTGTCTCAAAAAATACTAAACAGCTTTCCCAGTTGAGTGCCAAAGATGGCAGAGGTGCACATCTTGGTGCTTGATGGCCGCGGCCATCTCCTGGGCCGCCTGGTAGACATCGTGGCTAAGCTGGTACTCCTGGGCTGGAAGGCAGTGGTCATACGCTGCGAGGGCATCAATATTTCTGGCAATTTCTATAAAAGCAAGTTGAAGTACTGGCTTTCCTCTGCAAGCGGATGAACACCAACCCTGCCTGAGGCCGCTACCACTTCTGGGCCCCTGGTGGCATCTTCCGGCGGACAGGGCAAGGCGTGCTGCCCCACAAGACCAAGCGAGGTGGGGCTGCCCTGGACCGCCTCGGGGTGTTTGACGGCATCCCACCGCCCTACGACAAGAAAAAGCGGATGGTGGTTCCCACTGCCCTCATGGTCGTGCGACTGAAGCCTACAAGAAAGTTTGCCTATCTGGGGCGCCTGGCTCATGAGGCTGGCCGGAGTACCACGCAGTGACAGCCACCCTGGAGGAGAAGAGGAAGGAGAAAGCCACGATCCACGACCAGAAGAAGAAACAGCTCATGGGGCTATGGAAACAGGCCGAGAAGAACGTGGAGAAGAAAACTGACAAATACACAGAGGTCCTCCAGACCCACGGACTTCTGGTCTGAGCCCAATAAAGACTGTTCATTCCTCATGCTTGGCCTGGACTGCCTTCCTCCATCATCGCCCTGGAATGTGTGGGACCCAGGGGCAGGCAGCAGCAGTTGGGGTGCCATAGGCAGCCTGGGACATAGGAAGCTGGGAGCAAGGGGAAGGGTCTTCGTCACTGCTGTCTGAGGTTACTTGAAAGCACTCGAAGAATTGTGTAGGTATAATTCATCTGCGATCAATAGGAAGAGCAACCAGTTACTATTAGCAAAAGGGAGCTGGAAGACAAGTTGGAGGGGCCCTTCCTTGTGAGTGGAGCGTCTGTTTAACTTTCCACCTGGTCATATACTATACTCTGCCCCTGTTAGAATGTGCAAGCCCTTGGGGACGGCATGACCTTGCTGTTGTACAAAGGGAATTTATAGAAGCATAGACTGGAAAGATACACAACCAAGGGGTTATAGGCATTGCCTGTGCTACTCACCTGTATTTTGTAATCAGAATCAAATCAATTACTTTTAAACAAAAAAAAGGCCAGGCGCAGTGGCTCATGCCTGTAATCTTAAGCACTTTGGGAGGCCGAGGTGGGTGGATCACGAGGTCAGGAGATCAAGACCATCCTGGGCAACATGGCGAAATCCCATCTCTACTAAAAATACAAAAATTAGCTGGGTGTGGTGGCGTGTGCCTGTAATCCCAGCTACTCAGAAGGCTGAGGCAGGAGAATCGCGAACCTGGGAGATGGAGGTTGCAGTGAGCTGAGATCACGCCAGTGTACTCCAGCCTGGCAACAGAGCTAGACTCTATCAAAAATAAATAAATAAATAAACAATGAAAATAAATAAATAATCATAGCTTCTCCTCTGCCCTCACCCCAGGCTGGTGAACGAGGTGTTCACCATCGATGATACCCTGCAGACCCTCAAGCTGCGGCTGCGGGAGACGCAGGACACACTGCAGCTGCTGGTCATGACCAAGTGCCGGCTGGAGCACGAGCTCGCCATCAAGGCCAACACCCTCTGCATCGACAAGGAGAAGTGCATGGGCATGCGTAAGACTTTCCCCTGCACCCCGCGCCTGGTGGGCCACACCTGAGCACCGTCCCGGCCCTTGGTGCCTCACTCCGTGCTGGCATAAAATTGGAAAAGGCCGAGAAACAAAATAAAACGATATTTTGTTTGGAAGGGGCCAACTTTCTCTCTTTTCTTATCTGTTTGTTCTCTGCATTTCTTTCTTTCTTTCTCCCTCTCTCTTTCTTTGTTACCTGCTTGTCATCTTAGGAGCACAGTGTAGACCAGGGTGTTTTAAGATTAGACATGGCAGCTCAAAATCTAGAGCCCAGCTCTGTCACTTAGGAGCTGTGTGGCCTCGAACAAGCTTCTAACCTGCGGTCCTCATCTATTGAACGAGGGTAGTCCTAGGTGCAGGGCATTGTCAGCAGTGTGGGGCAGAGAAAAACAAAAACAAAAATAACGCGGATTTAGAATCAGAAGTTCTGGGGTTGAATTCCAGCCTTGGTAGATGGAGTGTTTGTATGTATATATGTATATATGCGTGTATTTATTTATTTGAGATGGAGTCTCACTGTGTCGTACAGATTTGAGTGCAGTGGGGCACTCTCGGCTCACTACAACCCCCGCCTCCCTGGTTCAAGCCGTTCCCCTGCCTCGGCCTCCCCAATAGTGGGAGTACAGGTACCCACCACCACACCTGGCTAATTTTTGTGTTTTTAGTAGAGATGGGGTTTCACCATGTTGACTAGGCTGATCTCGAACTCCTTACCTCAGGTGATCCACCCATGTCAGCCTCCCAAAGTGCTGGGACTACAGGTGTGAGCCATCACATCCGCTGATGGAGTGTTTTAGAAATAGCTATGGGAGGCCAGGTGTGGCAGCTCACTCCTCTAATCCCAGCACTTTGGGAAGCCCAGGTGGCTGGATCACTTGAGGCCAGTAGTTCCAGACCAGGCTGGCCAATGTAGGGAAGCAGTGTCTCTACTAAAAATACAAAAAGTTGCCCAGTGTGTTGGCGCAAACCTGTAGTCGCACCTTCTGGGGAGGCTGAGGTGGGAGAATCACTTGAACCTGGGAGGCAGAGGTTGCAGTGAGCCAAGATTGCTCCACTGCACTCCAGCCCAGATAACAGAGCAAGACTCCCTATGAAAGCAAAAAAATTGCTATGGGAGAGAAAGGAGGCAAAATTCTTTCTGTGGGCTGGGCGTGGTGACTCACATCTATAATCTCAGAACTTTAGGAGGCTAAGGCAGGCAGATCACAACGTCAGGAGTTCGAAACCAGCCTGGCCAACATAGTGAAACCCTGTCTCTACTAAAAATACAAAAGTTAGCTGGGCGTGGTGGTGCGTGCCTGTAGTCCTAGCTACTCAGGAGGCTGAGGCAGGAGAATCACTTGAACCCAGGAGGCAGAGGTTTGCAGTGAGCTGAGATTGTGCCACTGCACTCCAGCCTGGGCAACAGAGCAACCCTCCGTCTCAAAAACAAAAACAAAAACAAAAATCCATTATGTGGGTGGAATAGGAATTGAGGGAAAGCTCTGTGGGGAAGTGACATTGCCTCAAAAAGTAGTTAAACATAAAATTACTCTATGACCCAGCAATTTCACTCCTAGGTGTTTACCCAAGAGAAGTGAAAACAATCCTCAAATACTTGTCCTTGAATGTTCAGAGCAGCACTGGTCACTTTAGTCAGAAGGTGGAAGCGACCCAAATGTCTATCCATGGATAAATGGGAAAACAAAATGTGCTGAATCCTTGTAATAGAGTATGATTCAGCCATAAAGTGGAAGGAAGCACTGATGCACAGTACAACGTGGATATACCTTGAAAACAGGATGCTCAATGAAAAAAGCCAGACACAAATGCCACCTAGAGTATGATTCCGTTTATATGAAATGTCTGGAATAGGCAAATCTGTAGAAAGAGTAGATACAGTTGCTGGGAGAGGGCAATGGGAGTGACTGCTTAGTGGGTACGGGGTTTTATTTTGGAGTGATGGAAATATTTTGGAACTAGAGAGAGGCAGGTGCACAACATTGTGAATGCACTAAATGCCGTAGAATTGTTAATGTTTGAGTTGGAGTTCTCTCTGTCACCCAGGCTGGAGTGCAATGGCATGATCTTGGCTCACTGCAACCTCCACCTCCTGGGCTCAAGGATCTTCCTGCCTCAGCCTTCTGAGTAGCTGGGACTGCAAACATGCACCACCATTTTTTTTTTTTTTTGTAGAGGTGGGGTTTTGCCGTGTTGCCCAGGCTGCTCTTGAACTTGGGGGCTCAAGCAATCCTCCTACCTCGGTCTCCCAAAGTGCTTAGTGTGCTGGCATGAGCCACCAGATGGGGCCTCTCTTTCTTAATATACCTCTTCCATAAGGGATCTCACTCTTTCCCCTCCTTTTTTTTTTCTTTTTTGAAATGGAGTTTCGCTCTTGTTGCCCAGGCTGGAGTGTGGTGGCACAATCTTGGCTCGCTGCAACCTCTGCCTCCCTGGTTCATGCGATTCTCTTGCCTCAGCCTCCTAAGTAGCTGGAACTATAGGCACATGCCACCGTGCCAGGCTAATTTTTTGTGTTTTTAGCAGAGGCTGGGTTTCACCATGTTGGCCAGGCTGGTCTCAAACTCCTGACCTCAAGTGATCCACCTGCCTTGGCCTCCTAAAGTGCTGGGATTACAGATGTGAGCCACCGCACTTTCCCCTCCTTTTAATCCATTCATCCCCCACTGACTCCCAGATTTCTGGCTTCTAAATCCAGGCTCCTGAACCCAGCTCCTGATGACATTTCTAGCTTCACCCGGCCAGCTCCAGGCCATCCCCCTGTTCCTCCCTAAGTAAATGCACCAGCAGCTGATCCCCAACCTTGGAGCCATACTTGATTCCTCTCTGTCTCCCACACCCCAAATTTAGTTCATCAGCAAGTCATGTGCGTACTACCTTGCTAATTTTTCCCGAATTTGGCCTCTGCTCGCCTTCTCCTCTGTTACCATCCAAGATAAGCGCCTACTATGTCTCACCTGGGCAACAGGTACAGTGGGGAATGAAGATGAGTCAGCTTGGACTGTGACCCCCAGGCGCTTACAGGTGCTACTAGGAGACACAGGGCCTCTCCACCACCAGATGCAGCTGCATTTAGGCAGACGGGGATCAGTGATCTCTCAGGAAAGATCAGCTTCGAAGTCAGGCACTTGGGTTGGAAGGTTCCTGTACTTCACTGAGCCTCAGTCTCCTTGTCTGTATAATGGTTCCCCCCCCCACATGAGGATGTCTGGGAAAAGCTCAGCTTTATTGGGACAGGATCTTTGAGCCCATGTGAGCACCAAAACACGGGTAGAAAGAATAAGTAATAGATCTCCAACACTTTTTAAGCTATTGTTGAAATGTTCGTGGATGCCATTGGGTTCAACCAATACATTATTGAATTGATACTGGCCTCCTGTTGTTACAGGTTTTCTTTGACAAATCCTGAAAATATAAAGAAGGAGGCCATCTAATCTCATGTGGAGAAGGGGTCCTCCTCCTCTGTCGTTATTTAAAAGAGGTGGTAGGCCCTGACGCGGTGGCTCACGCCTGTCATCCCAGCATTTTGGGAGGCTGAGATGGGCGGATCACCTAAGGTTGGGAGTTCGAGACCAGCCTGACCAACATGGTGAAACCCCATCTCTATTAAAAATACAAAACTAGCTGGGCATGGTGGTGCATACCTGTAATCCCAGCTACTTAGGAGGCTGAGGTAGGACAATCACTTGAACGTGGGAGGCAGAGGTTGTGATGAGCTGAGATTGCACCATTGCACTCCAGCCTGGGCAACAAGAGTGAAACTCCTTCTCAAAAAAGAAAAAAAAAGAGGTGGTGGGATGATACCATGGTCAAGAGCTCCTCCCTCTCTCCCTCTTTCTCTCTCTCCCTTCCTCCCTCCCTCCCTCCTTCTCTCTCTCCTTCCCTCCTTCCCTTCTTCCACAGGGTTTTGCCATGTTGCCTAGGCTAGTCTTGAACTCCTGGCCTCAAACGGTCCTCCCTCCTCAGCTTTCCAAAGAATTGGGATGTCAGGTGCTAGCCACTGATCCTGGCATGAGCACAGTTTTCACACTGGGTCTAATTTGGCTCCACTCCCCATTAGCTGTGTTGCCCTGGGAAAGTCACTGAGTCACTGAACCTCAGTTTCCCTATCAAAGGGGGCCAACATTCATTTCCCCCATTCATGGGTGATTGTGAGGACTAAGGTGGGATGATAGGACGAATTCTTCCCATATCTAAGAGGTATTCAGTAATATTTGAAGAATAACAGCTCGTATTTATTGAGGATTTGCTCTGTACCAGGCAGTTTAAAAAGTACCATCTCATTTTAATCATCACTCAGCCCTGGAACATGGAAGTGGAAATTAAGGCACAGAGAGGTTAAGAAATTTACCCATAGTGACACAGTCTCCTTATCTGTGTAATTGTCCTCCTAAGTGAGGATCTGTAAATAATAAATGACTGAGGCAGGATTTCAGTACACTTGTGAGAATCCAGAGTCTGAAATACTACTGACCACAGCTTCCCAAATAAAAAACTATTGTTTAGGGTGGACCCACAGTCCAAAAAGGATCAGGTAAAGACCAGCCCCATAGGGGCATCTAAAGGAGCAGAGGACCCCACAGGCTTGTCCTCAGAGGGGGCTGATCTGATTAAACATTTCTCCATTCTCTGGAGGAGAGAGTAATAATAACAATTGGAGACCAAGATGGAAGGATCGCATGAGGCCAGGACTTTGAGGTCAGCCTCAGCAACATAGCAAGACCCCATCTCTACAAAAAATAAATTAGCTGGGCACAGTGGTATGCACCTGTGGTCCCAGTTACTTGGGAGGCTGAGGCAGGAAAATCACCTGGGTTCAGGAGTTCGAGGCTGCAGTGAGCTATGATGGTGCCACTGCACTCCAGCCTGGGTGACTGAGCAAGACCCTGTCTCTTAAAAAAAAAAAAAAAAATCGGAAAACATCTGGAGCTAACAGCTTGAATGCTTGGAAGTTGCCAAATACTCTATCTCAGATAATCCTCATGCTCATACCCACTTTACAGATAAGGAAACGGAGGCACAGAGAGTCTAGGTCTTTTGCCCACAGATACACAGCTAGGATGGGCTGGCCCTGGTCTTCAGCATTTACACACCCGCCAACCAGGTGGCCACCCACTGGCGATTCTGCCCCCACTCCTCTACTCCCAGCCAGTGTCAGTGACAAGGCACTGCCTGCTGGGAGGGGAGGCGGCTGCATTTTTTTGCCTTGTTCAGAAATGTCAGTGCGTCACTGTCACACAAAGTCCTGGCTGTTCACTCCTGTGATTCCCAAGGCACTCTAGACAAGCGTCCCTGCTCCCAGGGTGGGGGGTGGGGGGAAGGAGCAGCAATGGGAGGCGGGTTCAAAGCACACAATTAAAATTCCTAAGGGACCATATGGAGTCTTATTCCACATGCGGAACATTCTCGGTCTCCATATGGCACTGGGGGCTGGGTTTTAAGCCTCTTGCCACACCTTCTCCCATCCCACGTAACCCCTGACGTGCTCCCGGGTGGAATTCTCTGTGTCCCCGAGACAGCTGGCCCCTCCCTCCCCCCACCCAGCAGGGCTGCTTGGGATTCCTGGCGCTCCTCTGGGGGCAGGCACGAGTGTGGGCACCCAGGAGCCACAGAGCCCTGGTCAGCCTGAGTCAGGGATATCCAGGGCCTGCTGGCTCAGGCCACACGCCTAGTAGGTCAGCACCTGGCAGTGTGTGTGTGTCCTGGGAGGGGAGTGTCCACGGCTCCTGGTGGCCCCGGGGTTTTGGTGGTCTCAGAGAATATGGGAGACCAATCAGCTGAGGTTGTGAGGGAGAGAGAGCCGCCTTCACCAGGGGGTGTGGGTCCCCCTCTCCCGCTAAGGAGCTTCTCTTATCTAGGAGCTGAGAGCAGGTAAAGGGCTGTCCTTATCCATGAACTGAAAGGCAGATCAGGGAGGATCAGGGCGAGGCAGGGAGGCAGGCAGGACACCAGGAGTGCCAAATCTAAGGAGTCTTCACTTTGGGTCACTTAAAGTTTTTATTCTTATCTCTTTTTTTTTTTCTTTTTTTTTTGAGACAGGGTTTCACTCTGTCACCCAGGCTAGAGTGCAGTAAATGGTGTGATCATGGCTCACTGTAGCCTCCAACTCCTGGACTCAAGCAATTCTCTGCTCTAAGCCTCCAGAGTAGCTGGGACTACAGCGCCACAGGCATGCGTCACCATATCCAGCGAATTTTATTTCTTTTAGAGACAGGGTCTCACTCTGTTGCCTAAGCTGGTCTCTAACTCCTGGCCTCAAATGATCCTTCTGCCTCAGCCTCCCAAAGTGCTGGGATTGCAGATGTGAACCACAGTGCCTGGCCTCACTTCACTCTTAATGGTCTCGGGGAAGGGAGAGGGGAGCAACTGCCCAAGGGCACATGGTCTCTGGTTGGCGTGAAAATGTTTTGGAACTAGATAGAGCTGATGGTTGTACAACATTGTGACTGCACTGTGAATATCCCTGGACACTTTAAAATAGTTCATTTTATGTTAAACTAATTTCACCTTGATATATTTTTTTTTCTTTTGAGATGGAGTCTCGCTCTGTTGCCCAGGCTGGAGTACAGTGGTGCGATCTCAGCTCACTGTGAACCTCTGCCTCCCAGTTTCAAGTGATTGTCCCACTGTGTGATCTCTGAAGCCACTCTGCCTGGATTTAAATCTAGGTTCTTCAGCTCCCCCTCTGAGTGCCTTTGCAACTCACTTAAACACTCCAAGCCTCCGTTTTCTCATCTGTAAAATGGGGACAATGATAATAGTCTCTACTCATAAGAGCTTACTTAGCAAGGGTTATTTGGGTGAATGTACATGAAGTCCGGGCCACAGAAACTGGCACACAGCAGGCGCTTACTAGTGGGTCCTGCTTGCCTAGAAGCTGTTAGTGACACCCTACTTCAACACAGAGAGCTCCCTGGCAGGTGGGAGACCCTGCAGGGGTCTTGTCCATGTAGGACTCCCTGACTTGCACTCAGATTTAGCAAGACAGTGGTGCATGCTGGGTGAAGGGGGCTTCTCACTCACCACTGTCCCTGGAATAAGAGTTGGAGAAGAGAGTTTGAGGACCCCAGGAGGGTAACGGAGACAGCAAATGACCCTTGGAATGGAAGGATGGAGAATATGCTGTTGGGATCTGACCCTCTCCCTATGCACCTTCCCACTGGTTTCTCAGAAATCCCAGTGGACTTGATTTTTTTCCAGAAATGTAACCAAAAGCAGTATCATTAGTTTGCAGTGTGGGGTTCGTTCTGTCCCCAGTCCCCATCTATCTTCCCTGGATTCCAGGAATTTGGTTCAGGAGGAGCATTAACTCTAATCAAAGAGGAGATAACGAGGCTGGGTGGGGGAGAGTCTGGCTGCTGCAGAGGTGGTAAGATAGCAATTCAAGAATTGTAGGTGGTCTGGCCCCGCCCCTCACTGTTGTATGCAAATGAAGCCACTGCAGCCTGGCCCTCTGCAGGCTCCATGGCTGCCACACCCCTGCGCAGACCTCGGGCACTTAGCCAACTCTGCCCCAACCCAGCCCAGCCCACTGTGTGCACTGCCCACCTGCTCCCCCCTACTGCCACTGCCTCCTACCCGCCAGCCTCTGCGGGACTGAGAAGCGGCTGGGGACCCCCTTGTTCCCCGTTTGCTCCCCCAGACTTCGGAGCATATGAGGTGGTGGTGGGAGTACGGGGCTGAGTCAGGTACAGGGATGAGGACCCTGCCCGAGGGGCCGTCCTCTGAACGCCCCGTGCCCATCTGTTAGTGTTTTGCCAGGTGATCCCTTCTGCGCTGGAGGAGGTGGGTGGAGTGTATGTCGGGGGGATGGGGGGGAAGTCCTGATACCACCTTCTGGAGAGCAAAGGGAATGTTCTTGGCTACAGGGCCAATAGGTTCCCTAGGGGGTGCCCACCCACTGCTGGGTCTGGGGGGATGCTGAGGCAGACACAACCTCTGGGAGATGCCAAAACCCACTCTACAGCTTTCTGTCTGCCAAAGCCGGGAGAGGAACCGAGGCCTGGCCTCCAGGCCACCTGGGCTCCCCCTTCTCCCTCTGCCAAGGCCCAAAGAAGCGGGCTAGCCAGGGGCGCGACAGGAAGAGGGGAATTGGGAGAGGAGCCTGATTCTGCCAGAACCTGGCACGGGGCCCGTACGGCTCAGTACAGGCATCTGCTGAATGAGAAACCTTTTCAAAACAACAAGCAGAACAGGCCTCTTGCACGAAGCCTTCCCAGGGCTCTCCAGGGCTCCTAGGATACCCCCTCTCCAACTTCAACTCACACCCACCTCTCCAGCTCCCCCTTACTCCCGAGCTGCACTTTCCCACCCCAGGGTCTTCACATGTGCTGTTCCCTCCTCCCAGAACACTGGTCCCTGTCCCTCCTTCCTTCCCCCAGTTCACAGCTTTGTGCTAACGTCACAGCTGCTAGTCAGTTTCCCAGGAAAGCCTTACCAGATCTCACTGATGGGTCCTCTCGGCTTCTTTTTCCCCCAGTCCAGTAGATTTCCTTTCCTTAGGATGCAGTTTACCAAACTACCTTGAAAATAGTCATATGAAATACTATGTTTTAGAAATACAGATTCCTTGATCCTTTCCTATCCCTAGAGTCAGAAGCTCCTAGAGAGGGGGCTGGGTGATGTTGAATCACCACCATGGGCTGGCAGCAGAGGGATGCCCCTACCCTAGATTCTGAGCACCAGGAGGTGGGCACCGCCGTTTCTTTATCGTTGCAGTCCCACCTCCAGCACAGCGTCTGGCATGGGATCCGGCTCAAGATGTATTTATTAAGTGGATACATGGCTGTAGAATGAATGAAAGTCACAGTAACTAACTGATTTAATTCTGAGCATACTGTACTTCTTACCCTGCCTACACAAGACTAGCCCACAAGAAGAATGCCAAGGTAGATGACGTGGGCGCTAGGAATCGGAGCTGAGAGAGTGAACAGGATGTCAGTAAAACCCAAGTGTGGTCCAGGATAGAGGCGAGTATGGGAAGAGGATTCTGCCTGTGTAGGGAGCCCTGAGCGGAAGACAGAAGTAACTGATGTATGTAGCTGGACCCACCTCCCACTGGGAGAGCATCTCTTCCCTAAGTCAGGTGGAGGCAGAGACTCCATTACACCTGTGGGGGAACTGAAGACCCAGACAGGACAGGGTAACAGCGATAGCAATGAAGATTTACCTTTTAGGCATCTGGATAATGCTAGGCATTGCTTTGAGCACTCTGCCTATCAGGTCCTGCAGTCTAGTAGCTGTACCTCCTCCCTCCTTCCCTCTCAAGTTCCTGCCATGCACCGCTTTCCTCTCTTTCCCTCCCCCTCCAGTTCCTCCAAATGTGAAACTTGGAACTGAAGTATCTCCTTCCACCATGGTATGTCCTGGATTTCAAACAGCTCCCCTCTCCCTGCCAGTCTCTGCATCAGAGCCCCTCTCTGTCTGTATGTGTTGATTTCGGGTTCTGCTCTGGGGGCTAGGTGTGGTGGTGGGGCTCCTCCATCGGCTGCGAGAGTGTAAGGGTTCTGAAGGGAAGAGGGACCAGGGGTAGCAGAGGGAGCCAGCCTCTTTCCCCAGCTCTCCTGCCTCTTGGCTTCCTACTCTGCAGTCAGGCCAGCACCCACGAGAGGCTGCAGCCTGCATTTCAGGATTTCAAGCTTGGCAGAGCGCCGGAGGGGGCAGGAAATGGAAAGAGAGGGTGGGAGGAGCCAGAGGCTTTCCCAGTGCCCTGCCCAGGCTGGGATGGACAGTATCTCTGAGATCAAAAAGCAACTGGCCCACACCCTGCAGAGCAGGCCTAGTCCCTGCCCCTTAATGGGAGGAGAGGGCTGGATCTGCAGAGTCGGAGGAGTGGGAGGTGGGGGCGCTAGGGAGCTGGTGGCCCTTGCTGTCACTGCGCCTCAGGGGTTACTGTGAGGCCCCACCCCCAGGGGAGACAGAAAGGACGCGTTTCAGAGCTGGGTGGGCTGTGCTGATACTGAACGCTTGTTTGTTTGCCGCCCATACTCTCTGGGAATCGCCTGTGTGGCCGGGCACCCCAGGGCGGGGGTTGCCGCTAACACCAGGCCTGTGCCCATCAGTTCCTCTTCCCCAGAGGGGCAGCTCTGAGAGTGCCCCAAAGGACAAAGGATGGGACTCTGGGTGGTGACCTTTAGGGCAGGACAGAGAGAGACCAGGGTAAGCCAGAGCCCTGAACTTTGCCAGGCCTGGTAAACAAAACACCCAAAAGATTTTAAAAAAAGCTCTGAAATCTCTGCCAACCTCCACCCCTCCCCCCAAGGAGAGCATGGCCAACTGGGTGACTTGAGGGTAGAGGGGGAGTGGGTGAGAGTGTTGGACAGGCCAGGGTTCGCCCCTGTTGCTGCGGGCTCCCTGGAGCAGGTGTCCCAGGAAACCAGAAATTCTCAGCCCACTCCTGAGCACAGTTCTCAGAAGCAGTCTGAGCTCTGCCTTTCCTTTCTCCGGGCTTGGCCCCCAGCTCACATGGGGCCCAGAAAGAAGCCCCCAGCTCCCCGGAAGTCCTGGACCCAGGATTTCACAAGACAGCCAGTATCAGGGCTCTACAGAGCACTTCCTGAAGCTTTCTTTTTTTTCTTTTTTGCAAAATGTGCCCCTGGGCTGGAATTCCCTGGAGGCAGAGAGGTGAGATGTATTCTCAGCCAGGAGGTCATGGCACTTTTGACTCGGATGGGGTGGAACAGACTGGGTAGTTGGCATCCTGGATTCTGACTTTGCCCTCTTAATCCATGGTCTTACTCGAGGCTGGTTTCATGGACATTCAACCTGCACAGTCACACAGGGACCAACCTTCAGAATCGACCTGCACAGTCACACAGGGGGCCCACCTTCAGAATCCACCTGCACAGTCACACAGGGGCCCACCTTCAGAATCCACCTGCACAGTCACACAGGGGGCCCAGCTTCAGAATCCACCTGCACAGTCACACAGGGACCCACCTTCAGAATCCATGTATACAGTCACACAGGGGCCCACCTTCAGAATCCACCTGTACAGTCACACAGGGACCCACCTTCAGAATTCGACCTGCACAGTCACACAGGGGCCCACCTTCAGAATCCACCTGCACAGTCACACAGGGACCCACCTTCAGAATCCACCTGCACAGTCACACAGGGACCCACCTTGAGAGTCCACCTGCACAGTCACACAGGGGCCCACCTTCAGAATCCACCTGCACAGTCACACAGGGGCCCACCTTCAGAATCCACCTGCACAGTCACACAGGGGCCCACCTTCAGAATCAACCTCTACAGTCACACAGGGGCCCACCTTCAGAATCCACCTGTACAGTCACACAGGGACCCACCTTCAGAATCAACCTCTACAGTCACACAGGGGCCCACCTTCAGAATCCACCCACACAGTCACACAGGGGACCCACTTTCAGAATCAACCTCTACGGTCACATAGGGACCCACCTTCAGAATCCACCTGCACAGTCACACAGGGACCCACCTTCAGAATCCACCTGTACGGTCACACAGGGGGCCCACCTTCAGAATCCACCTGCACAGTCACACAGGGGCCCACCTTCAGAATCCACCTGTACAGTCACACAGGCACCCACCTTTAGAATCAACCTCTACAGTCACACAGGGGCCCACCTTCAGAATCCATGTATACAGTCACACAGGGACCCACCTTCAGAATTGACCTGCACAGTCACACGGGGGACCCACCTTCAGAATCCACCTGCACAGTCACATAGGGGCCCAACTTCAGAATCCACCTGCACAGTCATACAGGGGCCCAGCTTCAGAATCCACCTGCACAGTCACACAGGGGGCCCAACTTCAGAATCCACCTGCACAGTCACACAGGGGCCCAACTTCAGAATCAACCTCTACAGTCACACAGGGGCCCACCTTCAGAATCCACCTGTACAGTCACACAGGGACCCACCTTCAGAATCAACCTCTACAGTCACACAGGGGCTCACCTTCAGAATCTACCTGTACAGTCACACAGGGACCCACTTTCAGAATCAACCTCTACAGTCACATAGGGACCCACCTTCAGAATCCACCTGCACAGTCACACAGGGGACCCACCTTCAGAATCCACCTGTACGGTCACACAGGGGCCCACCTTCAGAATCCACCTGCACGGTCACACAGGGGCCCACCTTCAGAATCGACCTACACAGTCACACAGGGGCCCATCTTCAGAATCGACCTGCACAGTCACACAGGGGCCCACCTTCACAATCCACCTGCAGAGTCACACAGAGTCACTTCAGAATTGACCTGCACAGTCACACAGGGGCCCAACTTCAGAATCGACCTCTACAGTCACACAGGGGGCCCACCTTCAGAATCCACCCACACAGTCACACAGGGGACCAGCTTCAGAATCTACCCGCACAGTCACACAGGGGCCCACCTTCAGAATCCACCCACACAGTCACACAGGGGCCCAGCTTCAGAATCCACCTGCACAGTCACACAGGGACCCACCTTCAGAGTCCACCTGCACAGTCACACAGGGGCCCACCTTCAGAATCCACCTGCACAGTCACACAGGGGCCCAGCTTCAGAATCCACCTGCACAGTCACACAGGGGCCCACCTTCAGAATCCACCTGTACAGTCACACAGGGACCCATCTTCAGAATCGACCTGCACAGTCACACAGGGACCCACCTTCAGAAGGGCTTCAAACTCTATTTAGTGGTTACCATCTTAAAATTCTTCATAATATTGAACAAGAAGCTCTGTGTTTTCATTTTGCACTGAGCCCTGAAAATTATGTAGCTGATTCTGTTCTTAAAATACAAGGGGCTGGGCATACCAGCACTTTGGGAGGTCAAAGCGGGTAGATCACCCGAGTTCAGGGGTTCGAGACCAGACTGACCGATATGGTGAAACCCTGTCTTTACTAAAAACACAAAAGTTCGCTGGGTGTGGTGGCGTGCACCTGTAGTCCCAGCTACTTGGGAGACTGAGACAGGAGAATCTCTTGAACCCAGGAGGCAGAGGTTTCAGTGAGCTGAGATCATGCCACTGCACTCCAGCCTGGGCAACAGAGCAAGACTCCATCTCAAAAAAAAAAAAAAAAAAGAAAGAAAGAAAAATTAGTGGCTCTAAAGTTTCTGTTTAGGAGAAGCTTTGAAGTAAAAGTCTCATTAGAAGTGAGGTCTAGACAATTTGCTCTGAAGCTGTACTTGGATAATAATAATAACATATTCTTATAGCACTTATTATGTACCAGTCGCTATTCTAAATGCTTTATGTGGGGGCCAGGCTCAGTGACTCACACCTGTAATCCCAGCACTTTGGGAGGCCAAGGTGGGTGGATCACCTGAGGTTAGGAGTTCAAGACCAGGATGACCAACATGGCGAAACTTCATCTCTTAGAAAAGAAAAAAATATTAGTGCAAACTGGCATCTTCAGTTTTTCCACACAAAGCTTAAAAAATTAAAAATTAGATGCTACTGTTTAAATTGAGGTATTTGGGTAGGGAATAGTGTCTCACAGCTGTAATCCCAGACCATTGGGAGGCTGCAGAGGGAGGATTCGCTTGAGCTCAGGAGTTTGGGACCAGCCTGGACAACACAGCAAGACTCCATCTCTACAAAAAATTAGCTAGTCATGGTGGCATGCACCTGTAGACACAGCTGCTTGGGAGGCTGAGGTGGGGGAATCGCTGAAGCCCAGGAATTTGAGGCTGCAGTCAGCAATGATTGCACCACTACACTCCAGCCTGAGTTACAGAGTAGGACCCTGCTTCTGAAAAAAAATAATAAAATACAATTGAGATTTTTTGATATAAAAATCTGACTTTTGGGCTTTCCTCTTGGAAAACCAGAAATTCTGGTGCCCTGGGCCAGTACATGGCAGTAGTAGTCTAAAGGAAGCAGCAGCTGCCCTCCTTACTGGACAGATGCATCCACACCCTACTGGGTTCACACTGCCTGGGTTGTGCACACGTGGCGGCTTCCTGCCCTGGGGGACATTGAGTTTTTCTCCCCCTAATAAATGCCGCCATGGAAGGTAGGGTTAGAAAGCCCTTTAGAAATGGACTTTGACTTTTTTTTTTTTTTTTGAGACGGAGTCTTGCTCTGTCGCCCAGGCTGGAGTGCAGTGGTGCAGTCTTGGCTCACTGTAACCTCCGCCTCCTGGGTTCAAGTGATTCTCTTGTCTCAGCCTCCCAAGTAGCTGGGACTACAGGCACATGCCACCACACTCAGCTAATTTTTATACTTTTAATAGAGATGGCGTTTCACCACGTTGGCCAGGATGGTCTTGATCTCTTGACCTTGTAATGCCCCACCTCAGCCTCCCAAAGTGCTGGGATTACAGGCATGAGCCACCATGCACAGCCCGACTTTTTTTTTTTTTTTTTAGCATACATGGAAGTTGAGCCCCAAGAAGATAACCATCTGTGATCACACATCAAATTACATGCAGAAAATCTGTGTATTTTTGTATGTAAAATGTCAGCATGCTAAGATCACTTTGGGGAACTAGTTATAATGCGGCTTCCTAGGCCCCATCCCCAGAAGTGCTGGAATTATAGGCATGAGCCACCGTGCCCAGCCTCTTGTGCTTCTTAAAGGAGAGGGAAGCTCAGAAAAGCAACTTGCCTGCAAGCGAGGCTGTGTTCTGGGACCCAGGCAGAGGCCACTGTCCCCAAACCATAAAGCTGAACACTCAGACACAAGGAAGATATTCAAAGAGCTGGGCTGACTTCCTCTTGACTTCCCACCAAGCCTGTAGGAGGGTTTGATCTTCAAAACACCACCATGAGGTAGATATTACTATTTTCCCCATGGATTTGTTAAGGGTCTTGGTTGCAAATAGCAGAATTTTGGCTAATTTAAGCAGCAAAGTCCTTTTAAAAACAGGCAGCTCTCTGAATTCAGGGTGAGCAGACAGAAAACTGGGTCTGGGTGGTAGGTAGCAAGAAGTAACTCCCAACCACTCGACTAGGAATGCTTTAGCGAGCGTGCAACTGCTTCTACCAACACATGGGTTCAGCCATTGATGTCCCCAAAGATCCAGTTGTTCCCGCCACCATGTTCACCAAAGATAAGACAGTGCTTGAGCTAGTGGTCTCTCTCCATGTAAGTCCTACATGGTTGGACCACATTGGTGGGATCGAACTGGGGTTGCGAAATTGAATTCTGACTTCTACCTGAATGAGTATAGACTCACACTGTGGGCAAATGGAGAAATCTCCAGTTACGGAAAGGGGATTCCGAGACGATGGGCAGCCAGAAATAGAAGAAATGCCCCCAACATGCCACTCTACAGGTGAGAAAACAGAGAGGTTGAGTAACTTGCCCAAGCAACACAGCTAGAAATGGTGGAGGTAAGATTTAAATCCAAGCCGTCTGGATACGGAGCTGAGATCTATGTGTCGGGAAGGGTTTGGTCAGGTGCAGGAGGGAGGTGGAGGGACTCTGATCAAAGGCATAGAAGGAGGGGCAGCTGCTTGCAGAAGGCGCCATTACTCCCCATATCCTGCCAAATAAAAGGGCAGAGGGAGGGGCTGGAAGGCATGGGTAGAGAGGTACGAGGCCCTGTGGAACTCCTGCTGGCTGCCACCCATCTGCTTATGCAATGCCAGGACCCAGAGTGACAATGTTCCTGGATTGTGGTCTGTAACAAGGGGATCCTGAAGGGGGCTGCAGGGCCCATGTGTGACCTGCTCCCATCTCTCCTTCTTGTGTCCCCTGCCAGCACCCAGCAGGCCTCTGGGAGCTGGATGTTCTCCCAGTCAGATTGACGTTGACGATAAACAGAGGCATTCCAAACCTGCAGGAATTGGAACAATGTGGCCAGGGCCTGAGGACTACTGAGGTGACCCAGGGGAAGGCCAGTGGGCTGGGGCTCCCCTCCACACCAGCTGAGGACCCTGCATGTGCTTAGCAAATACTGAGTGCCTACTGTGTGCAAGGGGGGTGAGGCATTCCTGGGACCCCGCCCAGAAACCGAGGGGGCTGGGTCAGCCCACTCTTGATGGAGTGGAGTTTCAATCTCATTCTCGTCTCTGGCTCCTTGTGGGCCAGGGAGGGGCAGGGTGGGGCACTCTGAGATGCCAGCTCCCTGAATGCTGGGCCGGGACGGTATCACCACCCAACCCTTGTCAACAGCCTGACGCCTGGCAGATGGAAGCCAGCTGTCACAGGCTGGGTGCAGAGAGCGGCAAGGGCCTTTGACACTGCCTTCATGTCGTGAGCGTGCATTCCTCCTGGACTGGAATCTGCACTAGAAGGTACAAGGCAAACATCTCAAGAGGAGTTTAATGACTCTGGGACAAAGTGGCATGGCGATGACAAGTGTGGAGTGGGTCAAAACTGCTCCCTCCCCCAAAGCAGGTTCCCCTGAACTGTGGAGAGGGACCAGGAGACATGGGCGGAGCTGGAGGAGTCCCCACTCCTGCCTGCCTGTCTCCTGTGGTTTGAGGACGGAGGAGGTTCCTTCTCCTACTTCCCAGCCCTGGCTCTTTACTGTTGGGGGACACAGGCTTGTGCATCAGGTCCCCGCCTTGCCGGCTGCCCTTCATCCCTCCAACACCCAACCTCTGGGCAGGTGTCGGGGCCCTTGTAGCTGCCAACACCCACCCCCACCCATCCTGGGCCTTGGTGTATCCATGTACAGCTCAGCAGGTGGCCTGCAAGCCGTTCACAAACAGTTATCTGTCCTCAAAGAGCTGAGTGCAATTCCCAGAGGAAGGGTTTGGAAACCTACATAGCAATTAGCCACTACTGCAACATGGAGGCACGGGGGTTTTCATGGTAAATTGTGAAAGTATTGGTGCATGATGAATCAGCAATTGAAAATAGATGACTGGTCCTTCACCACAAATCATTTGAAAACACCGAGCTGAGGGACCTGGGGGAAGAGAGCAGGGAGTTAGTTTCCTTCTGGGAGCTGTCAGGATCACCCTTCCTCACCTCCTTCCCTCCGTCTCTCTGAACTGAGACCCTCCAGGAACTTCCAGGGAACCTGCCAGGGCTCCTCCGAAGGGCAGGGAGTGGGCATGGCCTGGCTGAAGTCTGGAGGACCCAGGCATCCCTCAGCGGATGCCAGGGTCCTGGGGGTGGGATGCATAAGGCAGCTGGCTCAGGGTCTCCTCTTTGCCCTGGACCCTTCCTCTCCCCTCTCAGCCCTCTCCCTCCCAGCCCCTCACTGGCCCCGCAAACCTGGCTGGTGCACTGTGTTAGGCTTCAGATCGACAAGGTCCCTGCCTTTCTGAGTTTAGGTTCTTGTGGCTTCGGATTGGAGGTGGGTGCAGGAATGAACCCATGAGTCAACGAACCAGATGATTTCAGGTGGTGTTAGAAGCTGTGGGGGAAATACAACAGGATCAGTCAAGAAGGGCTCAAGAAAGGTGGGCTTGGTGGGTGCAGCATATCAATGGGGACTGGGCTCAGGGAATGTCTCTGGGACTTTAAAGGAAAGGAGTGAGTGGGCAAACTGTCTTTTTGAGAAAGAGCCTCAGAAGGTGGGTCACGCCTTTGTTGGGGAGACTGGGTGCAATAACCTTGCTGCATTTGCCTCTACTTACCTGGCCACAGGAGGGGACCATGAGAGGGTGGTGGTGTTTTAAATAGCCTAATAAGGCACAGAGAGTCATCTCAGAAACCTTCAAGGAAAGAAAGGCGGAAGACCAAGAGGAGAAGAAATTGCAGGGGTTCGGCTCTGTAAGTTCAGCATCGGCCTTGCCTCTCTGCTGCCCACACCCTGGCAGGAACCAGCCATCTCTGGAGAGAGAGCAGCAGGGCCATCCTTTTCTGATGCCATTTCTACCTCCCAAGTGCAGGAGGAGGCGAGGCCCTGCACATAGGGGTTTCCATTCCTAGCAGCGCCCCAGATCTTACCCCCAGTGTGGGGGTGGAGTCTGTGGCATGAGATTGGTTTATTTCAGGTGTCCTAAGCCTGTGCCCTCGCCGTTGCCTCCTGCGTGCAGATCGTGGCATTTATAAACTCTTTCTCTGTGCCATGTGCCCAAGGGTGTTGTGAGATGTGCAGAGATGAGACTCCATCGGGGAGGGGGCCGGGCAGCAGCAGGAAGACGCGTGTCTTGGCCATGGTTCCTGGCTGTGCTTCCCACCCACCTGCCCGCATCTGTCCTCTTGGCTGAGCTGTCTGCCTGGCCTCCTTGGTAACAAGGCTCCAACCTTCTTCTCCCCCCTCCCCCTCCCCCCTCCCCCCATTCCTTGAAATTTCCTCCTTTCCAGGTGCTTTGGGGGAAACCTTGTTTTGAGGTCTGACGGTCAGGGTTCTACAGCTTCTTCCTGAGCTACAGCAGCATTTTGGTGTTCTGCGACTGTGGAACAAATCCCCACAAATTTAGAGTGTGGTGGGCCTGAGCTCTCTGCTCTGAGCCTCTTATCTGGAGGCTCTGGGAGAGAATCCACTTCCAGACTCATTAGATTGTTGGCAAAATCTCGTCCTTGCAGTTGTAGGTCTGCACGTCCCCATTTCCTTGCCAGCTGTCATCAAGGGCCGCTCCGTTCCTAGAGACTGCCCAAATTCCCCTCTTCTATGGTTGCTTTCCATTTTCAAAGCCACCACCAGCACACCAAGTCCTTCTCAATGATCACTTGAATTTAAGTCCTTGATTTGTCCTTCTGCCACCAACCAGAGAAAATATTCTGCTGCTTTTTTCTTTTCCTTTTATTTATTTATTTATTTATTTTTGAGACACGGCCTCACTCTGTTGCCCAGGCTGGAGAGCAGTGGTGCAATCTCAGCTCACTGCAATCTCAACCTCCTGGGCTCAAGCAATCCTCCCACCGCCAGCCTCCCGAAAAGCTAGAGCTACAAGTGTACAAGTGTGTGCCACTACGCCCATTTAATTTTTGTATTCTTTTTGTAGAGACGGGGTTTCACCATGTTGCCCAGGCTGCTCTCGAATTCCAGGGCTCAAGCGATCTGCCCACCTCTGCCTCTCAAAGTACTGGGATTCCAGTCTTGACCGCACCCGGCCATACACTACTTCTGTAAGGCTTATGTAATTAGGTTAGACCCACCTAGATAAGCCTCTTTTGATGAACTCAGTCAACAGATAAATCCCTTTTGCTAAGTAAGGTAATAAAGGTAATATAGTCACAGGAGCGATGGCTCAGTATATTCTCAGATTCCACCCTTCCTCAATGGAGGATTACAGAAGGGTCATGGGGGCTGATTCTACAACCACAGCAGGCAGTGGGTCCCTAGACCTCCTCCATCAGGGCTATGCTAGCCTGGGGTATGAAGTCTTGGGTTTGAACTCCACTAGCTGCTGTGTGACCCTGGACAAGTTGCCACTTTCCTCTGGGCTCAGTTTCCCTATCTGTACACCTATGAGACTGGACTCACAGAGCTTCCCCCACCTTGGGTGCCCTTGGGAACCACCGGTGGGAGCTTTTTAAAAATATAGTGCCCAGGCTGGGTGTGGTGGCGCATGCCTGTAATCCCAGCACTTTGGGAGGCCGAGGCAGGCAGATCACCTGAGGTCGGCAGTTTGAGACCAGCCTGACCAACATGGAGAAACCCTGTCTCTACTAAAAATACAAAAATTAGCTGGGAGTGGTGGCACATGCCTGTAATCCCAGCTACTTGACAGGCTGACACAGGAGAATCACTTGAACCCAGGAGGTGGAGATTGCAGTAAGACAAGATCACGCCATTGCACTCCAGCCTGGGCAACAAGAGTGAAACTCAGTCTCAATAAAATAAAATAAAATAAAATGTGGTGCCCAGACCCCATCCTCAGGGATTCTAGCTTAATTGGCCCGGGGTTGCGGCTCAGACATGTGTTAATAAAAACATCTACCCAGGTGATGTGCGGCCATCAGTCAAGGCCAGGAACTGCAGGATTTGAAATGCTTTAAAGCAGTGGCTCTCAACCTTGGTTGCATGCTAGGATTCCCTGGGGAGATATTTATTTATTTATTTATTTATTTATTTTTGAGATGGAGTCTCACTTGGTCTCCCAGGTTGGAATGCAGTGGCACGATCTCAGTTCACTGCAACCTCCACCTCCTGGGTTCAAGCGATTCTTCTGCCTCAGCCTCCTGGGTAGCTGGGATTACAGCCGCGTGCCACCACAACTGGCTAATTTTTGTATTTTTAGTAGAGACAGAGTTTCACCATGTTAGTCAGGCTGGTCTCGAACTCCTGACCTCGTGATCCGCCTGCCTCGGCCTCCCAAAGTGCTGGGATTACAGGCGTGAGACACCACACCCAGCCAATTTTTTTTTTTTTAAAGATCAATGCCATGGCTCCACCCCAGTACCTGAGTGAACTGGTCAGAGGTGACGTCTTGGCAGCAGCATCTTTTAAAATTTCCCCAGCTGTTGCCAGTGTGCAGTCAGGCAATTCTAATTCCCAGCCTCCAACCCTCTTCCTCATCACGGGGTGAGATGGGGACAAGAAAATGCCAGAAGAGGCTGGGCGCAGTGGCTCACACCTGTAATCCCAGCATTTTGGGAGGCTGAGGCCGGTGGATCAGGAGGTCAGGAGATCAAGACCATCCTGGCCAACATGGTGAAATCTGTCTCTATTAAAAATCCAAAAAAAATGAGCCAGGTGTGGTGGCACACTCCTGTAATCCCAGCTACTTGGGAGGCTGAGGCAGGAGAAATGCTTGAACCAGGGAGGCAGAGGTTGTAGTGAGCCGGGATCATGCCACTGCACTCCAGCCTGGGCAACAGAGCAAGACTCCATCTCAAAAAAAGAAATAAAATGCCAGAATAAAGGAGGAAGTGGAGACAGGGAGAGTAAAGTGTCCTGGGTCAGCCCCAAAGACCTCTCTGTGGAACTGTCGTCTTCCTCCAGAGCTCCCCAAAGGCATTGAGAGAAGCTCACTTTAGGACAGGACCTTAAACCTGTCAATGTCTCTGTGCTTTGCTCTTTGAAATGAGGGCTTATTATGCCCCAATTTCACAGGATGGAGGATTAAAAGTGACCATGCCCCTTCACTTGAGGTCAGGACTTCGAGACCAGCCTGGCCAACATAGTGAAACCCCATCTTTATTAAAAATAGAAAAATTAGGCAAGCACGGTGGCAAGTGCCTGTAATCCCAGCTACTTGGGAGGCTGAGGCAGGAGGTTGCAGTGAGCTGAGACAGCACCGCTGCACTCCAGCCTGGGTGACAAGAGCAAAACTCCACCTCAGAAAAAAAAAAAAGTGATTATGCCCCTGAGTGCTTAGTGCACTGCCCCAAGAATGGCATTACATGCAAACTCTTGGAAGCTCCTCGGGGCAAGGCGGAGGGTGCCCAACCGAATCAGATCTCCACAGCCCCGGGGGAAGGAAACCGAACTTCTCTGCCACTGAGATCTCAGCTCCAGTGCTCCCCAGTCAGCCCTGGAAACCAGGCCCCAGCCCTATTTTAAGCGTGGCCACTGCTCATTCTGAACCATTTCCTTCCAAACAAATAGCTTCCCTTTGGGAAGGTTATCGGTGTGCAGCCCAGGGTGGGCAGGGCCGGATTTCTGCCCTGGGCACTCCCCGGAAGTGGGAAGGAGGCCAGAGCCAGGGCCCTAGCAGGGCTGCTGGAACAAGACTGATTTCTGGCCAGGAGCGGTGGCTCAGGCCTGTAATCCCAGCACTTTGGGAGGCTAAGGCAGGTGGATTGCTTGAAATCAGGAGTTCGAGACCTGCCTGGCCAACACAGCGAAACCCTGTCTCTACTAAAAATACAAACATTAGCCAGGTGTGGTGACTGGTGCCTGTAGTCCCAGCTACTCAGGAGGCTGAGGCAGGAGAATCGCTTGAACCTGGGAGGCAGAGGTTGCACTGAGCTGTGATTGCGCCAGTGCACTCCAGCCTGGGTGACAGAGTGAGACTCCATCTCAAAAAAAAAAAAAAAAAAAAGTATCTTTTTTATTGACTTTTTTTTTTAATGCCCAGAAGGTGTTGGTTGAATGAAGGAACAAAAGAAATTCGCAAAGATCTTCAAAGCGTGAAGTATGTGCAAGGCACTGTAGGGGCTTAGAAACTACGCGTCGCCATACTCTGAAGGCAATACATGGCAAGGGATATTCTTTTTGGGAGATGATCCAGGTGAATGGCAAGGGTTGTTCCAAGTGCTTTGCGTATATAAACTCAATCTTTCCACAACCCTAGGAGGCAGGGAGTAGTAGTAGTCGTCCCATTTTACAGATGAAAAAAATGAAGGCACAGAGAGGTTAAATGACCTGCATAAGGTCACACAGTCAGTCGAACCCAGGCAGAGCCAGCTCCCTAAGCTGTAGCATGTCTATGGGGAAACATGAGGTGTGATGCACACTTCTTAGCTGGGTTGCACAAGGAAGAGAAAATCCATCTCCTTACACCGTGGCCACAGCCTCATGCCTGAGATGAGGCTGCTACAGGCGGGAGCGGGGGAACAAGGAATTCCTTCAGGAATCCTAAAAGAAGCAGCAGAATCCCATGGTGAGTACATCAGAAGCACAAAGTTCTAGGACCCATGGCTTCTCACCAGGCCAGACTCAGTTTCCCCATCTCCAAAGGGCAACAGTGACAGGATGGTCCTGGGCATTTCTCTCTATTTTATGATTCTATGAAGTGACAAATGGGTGCCACCCACCATCCCAGAAACTCCTGGGGTGGGCAGGAAATGTTGGCGAGTGGGGCTCAGAGAGTAGAGAAAGGCATTGGAATCAAGGTGGGAAATGGGGTTCAGGTGGAGAGGGGTGCACAGCTGTGGCTTGTTTGCCAGTGCCTAGTCCCCCTTTCTCTGCTAGCTGGATGCATTCCCTTTTGGGAACTACCTTTTGGCCATGCCGTGCAGATCTGGGGCAGGAGAACTGTGACACTCTAATAAGGGGGCCTGGCTTCCCCATGGCCATGGGGGTGGACACATGACCCAACCCAAGCTGATCAGATCCTCTCTCCAAACAGGAGCCCCAGCCCCAGAGAACCAGGGGGTGAAGGAGGAAGGTGGTCTCCACTTCTGGGCTCCTCCCAAGTCATGCAAGACCCTATATCTCCTGTGGTTGGGGAGGCCCTTGCCCCACGCAGAATCCTGAGGGCAGCCCCACAGGCTCCCGTCCCAGCCTTTCCCTCTGACCTCATTCCTGCCACTTTCCTCATCATGTGCCACCTTTCGGCAACACTGTCACTCTTTTACGCCTCAGACAAGGCAAGCTCCTGGCCACCCCAGAGCATTTGCACTTGCTGATTCCTCGCTCAGAACATTCAGCTGCAGACCTTCCTTCCCACGGTGGTTCTTTCTGGTTATTTCAGCCTCTGTCAGCGGTGATCTCAGAGAGCCTTTGCCCTGCCCCTGTGGTCAGTGTCTACCACGTCCTCCAGCTGTATTTTTTATTGTTGTCTTTGAGACGGAGTCTAACTCTGTCACCAAGGTTGGAGTGCAATGGCATGGTCTCAGATCACTGCAACCTCCACCTCCCGGGTACAAGCAATTCTCCTGCCTCAGCCTCCTGAGTAGCTGGGACTATGGGCGCGTGCCACCCTACTCGGCTAATTTTTGTATTTTTAGCAGGAACGGGGTTTCACAGCTGGGCGCAGTGGCTCACGCCTGTAATCTCAGCACTTTGGGAGGCAGAGGCGGGCAGATCATGAGGTCAGGAGTTCGAGACTAGCCTGACCAATGTGGTGAAATCCCATCTCTACTAAAAATACAAAAATTAGCCAGATGTGTGGTGTGCATCTGTAATCCCAGCTACTCAGGAGGCTGAGGCAGGATACTCGCTTCAACTGGGGAGGCAGAGTTGCAGTGAGTCGAGATCACACCGTTGCACTCCAGGCTGGGCAACAAGACGAAACTCCGTCTCAAAAAAAAAAAAAAAAAGAAAGAAAGAAATGGGGTTTCACTATGTTGCCCAGGCTAGTCTCGAACTCCTGACCTTGTGATCCACCATCCTCGGCCTCCCAAAGTGCTGGGATTACAGGCGTGAGCCACTGCGCCCTGCCTCCAGCTGTATTTTCCTCGGGGCATGTATCTCGAGCTGCGGTTGCTTGGCTGCCTTATTTGTTGATTTGCTTTTGTTGACCTCCCCCTGTTTGGTGTGAGCCCCTTCTCTGAGTGTTGTGCCTCCTGCTACCTTCCCGGACCAGGCAGAGCCCCTGGAGCTTGGCCAGTGCTTCCAAAAAATGATATTTGAGGCCAGTCATGGTGGCTCACACCTATAATCCTAGTACTTTGGGAGGCCGAGGCAGGTGGATCACTTGAGTCCAGGAGTTCGAGACCAGCCTGGCCAACATGGTGAAACCCCCATCTCTACTAAAAATACAAAAATTACCCAGGCGTGGTGGTGCACACGTATAATCCCAGCTCCCAGCTACTCAGAAAGCTGAGGCAGGAGAATTGCTTGAACCTGGGAGGCAGAGGTTGAAGTGAGCCAAGATGGCACCATTGCACTCCAGCCTGGTGACAGAGTGAGACTCCATCTCAAAAACATGAAAAAAATTTTAAAATAATACGAAATTTAAAAATATGTGAATAAATGAATAAATTAATGGGGCAATGGAGTATATGTAATGCCAAGTAATCCTCCTAGGGAACACTTCAGAGAATTACAATGAGGGAATTCTTTGTCCTATTTTCAAATGGGGGAAACTGAGGCCAGGCAAGAGACAAGGAAGCCACATCAGAACGCCAACCTGGCCTTCCATCCCCTTGGGGCAGAACTTCTCTAACCTCCCTCCACGCAGGAATACTTGGGCCTTGGGATCACTTCCTATAAAGGGGGAGCCTGGCACCCTAGGGGCTGGGAATCCCCAGCAGTGAGTCTCCCCCGAGCTTCCAGGAGACAATCTGTTTCTCTTCTTTGTGAGACACACAAAGTACTCTCAGGGAGGAGGTGCATGTGCTCAGAGGAGGCTTTGAACACTTGGACCCGGGGCACCTGGGAGGTGGGAGGATGGGAGGAACCCAGCAGCCGAGGACTGGCGGCAGACAAGCTGGGTCATGCCGTGCGCCCGTCCAAATGGATCCACCTGGCATGTGGGTGGTGTGGTCCAACTGGTTGAGTGAGTGTGGGGTGTGGGCTGGCAAGGGTGCCAGCAGTGAACTGTGACACTCCTGCCCTGGAGAAGGGGAGGCACCTGGTCTCCCACTCTCAGAGCAGCTCCGGTGTCTGTGCTGACTCTGGGTTTGAGACCATCCACTCAAGGGACCCAGAGGTTCCCTGGCATCTTTCCAGGAACCAGGATGTGCTGGGCACAAGGTCACTTGAGTCTGGCTTCCTGAGAGCATCTCACCTCCTGGTGGAGGGGAAAGGAGGAATTCAGGGCTGGAAATGAGGTAGACATTGGGTCAAAATAAATGCATGAGAGGCCAGTAAGGAGAGAAACCTGGAGGGGGACACCAAGGTAGTTGACTGTGGTCATTAAGAATTTGGAGCTCCTTGGAAATTCCAGTTATCCTGATTTGACTATATGAATGTATCAGATTATTACATGTACTCCAAAAATATGTACATCTAATATATCGCTAAAAATAAATACATTAACTTAAATGAAAAATATAATTTTGGCCATGCTGGTGGCTCATGCCTGTATTCCCAGCACTTTGGGAGGCCAAGGTGGGAGGATCACTTGAGCCCAGGAGTTCAAGATCAATCTGGGCAACATAGTGAGACCCTGTCTCTAAAAATAGCAGCAATAATAATATTTTTTAAAAGAATTTGGAGGCCGGGCACAGTGGTGCATGCCTGTAATCCCAGCACTCTGGGAGGCCGAGACAGGCGGATCACCTGAGATCAGGAGTTCCAGAGCAGCCTGGCCAACATGGAGAAACCTCGTCTCTACAAAAAATACAAAAAAAATTAGCTGGGCGTAGTGGCACGTGCCTGTAATCCCAGCTACTCGGGAGGCTGACGCAGTGAAATCGCTTGAACCCGGGAGGTGGAGGTTGCAGTGAGTCGAGATAGCGCCATTGCACTCCAGCTTGGGAACAAGAGCGAAACTCTGTTTCAAAAAAAAAAGAAGAATTTGGAGTTCCGCAGACCTTTGAGTCTTGGCTCTTGCCACCTACTTAATTAACCTGTCTGAGCCTCTACTCCATCATCTGTAAAACAGGGGGTCATAGCACCTACTTCCTAGTGTAGTGAGGATTAGATGAGCCAGGGTGTGTAAAAAGTGTTCAGCAGTTAGTAGCTGTTCAATAAGGTGGGCATAAGGAAGAGAAGCTTAGCCTGGGGATACCGAGGACAGTCTGGTGTCTGTTAACACTTATGATGTCTCCTTCGTCTCTCACCTAAGTTTTATTTTCCCTTCCTAGAAGATGCAGGGATGGCCCCCACCCCTCTGGATTCTTCCCACTCTATGTTCTGTTTTGTCACTTTGGAAAGCTGGTCGCTCATGGCTGTAGCTAAGGTGCTAACAGTTGATGTGTAGGTAATGCGATAATGACTGATAATGACTTCTTGGGGTTTCTAATGTAAGAATTTCTATATTTTACCCAGTGACAACTCGAGAAGCCAAAGGAACATTCTCTGCAGAGCCTGGCACAGAGAAGGGGATGCGAGAGGGGGATTTGGGTTGAAGGGGGCTTCCTGGGCCCTCCTATGTCTGCTGAGTGTCCTTAGACCCAGCCCTGGGTTATTAAATGGATGGGCATTGGATACAACTGCAAAGACGAAAGACAGGAATTAAAGCCCTTAGAATGTTTTTTGGGGATCCTTTAACTTCCCTTTGGGGGATGCAAAGGGGCAGGATCAATAGATGTGCCACGAGAGATCTGGGGGCTGCACGTGGGAAGAGGCCCCAAGATTCACTCTCTCCTCCTCCGTGTTATTATCCTTGATTTCCTAGATTTATGCTGGAACAGAGTTCTGAATTTGGTCATCCCAATACCACCTTCACAGTTACTGCCTTTTCAGTACCTCCTACCTATATTATTATTTCAGAGTTTGTTCAGTTGCTGCCTATGGGCCAAAAATGATCCCAAGTCGGCCTTTGTAAATAAAGTTTTATTGGAACACAGCCAGCCCCACTCATTTATAGTCAAAATGTATGACCTGCAAAGTTAAAAATATTTGCTATCTGGCCCTTTACAGAAAAAGTTTTGTGACCTTTGATTTTACTTCATTACAAAACAAAAAAAATCGGCTGGGCATAGTGGCTCACGCCTGTAATCCAAGCACTTTGGAGGCCAAGGTGGGTGGATCACCTGAGGTCAGGAGTTCAAGACCAGCCTGACCAACATGGTCAAACCCCGTCTTAAAAAAAAAAAAAAACCAACTTATGTTTTTGACTTAAATTTATTTTAAAATGAAAAATTTTTTTACCACTACCATAAACAAAAAAT
Source organism: Ateles fusciceps (assembly GCA_036589455.1). NCBI lineage: Eukaryota > Metazoa > Chordata > Mammalia > Primates > Atelidae > Ateles > Ateles fusciceps. Next base: position 187,240 of record JAZHEH010000903.1, read on the forward strand.
CAGAATCCCTAGCCTGAATGGAAGGAAATTAGAAAAATAGAACCAAAGCAAAATAATGTGTTGTAATTCTACCTGGAGTTCGTTGCCTAACCAAACTTCTCATTTGAGGCCTGTGTGCTCTTTTCTTTTCTTCTTCTTTTTTTTTTTTTTGAGACAGAGTTTCACTCTTGTCCAAGCTGGAGTGCAGTAGTGCCATCTTGGCTCACTGCCAAGTAGGCTCACACCTGTAATCCCAGCACTTTGGGAGGTTGAGGCTGGTAGATCACAAAGTCAGGAGTTTGAGACCAGCTGGTCAACATGAGGGGAACTCCGTCTCTACTAAAAATACAAAAATTAGCCAGGTGTTGTGACTGGTGCCTGTAATCCCAGCTACTCAGGAGGCTGAGGCAGGAGAATCACTTGCACCCGGGAGGCAGAGGTTGCAGTGAGCCAAAATCACACCACTGCACTCCAGCCTGGGCCACAGAGTGAGACTCCACCTCAAAAGAAAAAAGGAAAAAAAAAAAAAAAGAATCCTGGAGCAAGGAATGAGCCGGGGAGCCTCAGCCTCCGTTCTTCAGCACCAGGCTGAAGAGGGCTGGGTTGAGAGGATCCCATGGGCGCAGATGGAAGGGATGAACTTATAACCTTGTATGGTCAGTGTTACCTGCTTCTCCAGGAATCTTAAAATCTGAGCTCTGATGTTTCAGGTTCTAATTCACTTGCATGATCCAGGACAAGACCTGGGTGTCCATTCTAGAATCTTCCAAGTCCTTCGAGGGCCACCACTTTCCATGCTTTTTTTTCCCTTTTTTTCTTTTTTTTGTTTTTGAGATGGAGTCTCACTGTCACCCAGGCTGGAGTGCAATGGCACAATCTTGGCTCACTGCAGCCTCCGCCTCCCAGGTTCAAGCGATTCTCCTGCCTCAGTTTCCTTTTCCATGCTTAAAGACATGAGCGGTGGCTCACGCCTGCAATCCCAGCACTTTGGGAGGCCAAGGAGGGTGGATCACGAGGTCAAAAGATTGAGGCCACACTGGGCAACATGGTGAAACCCCATCTCTACTAAAAATGCAAAAATTAGCTGGGCCTGGTGGTGCACGCCTGTAGTCCCAGCTACTCAGGAGACTGAGGCCGGAGAATCCCTTGAACTGGGGAGGCAGAGGTTGCAGTGAGCCAAGATTGCATCACTGCACTCCAGCCTGGCAACAGAGGGAGACTCCATGTCATCGGTGGCTGATCAAACATGGGCTTGTCTGTCCAGGATCTCGCCCAGGAGGGAGAGTAGCTGTTCCAGGGCTGGAAATGTTAACCCTTATCTTGCCAGTTCATCATCATTCTCAATGCCAAGTTGACCATGTGTATCTCAGCAGTCTACATACTTAAGCTGGTTATTCTGGTGTTCTGTGTGCCATGGTGCCTCATTGGCAAAATCTGACTCCTCCCCTAGCCAAGGACTCACACAAAGCCCTCTCTAGCAGCAGAAAGATGCAATTGAAGGTCAAGGTAGTTCAACTGAGCCAGTGATGCTCTCCTGTGGGCCACCTCCGTGGGACTGCAAGGTGGCTCTCCATCAGCCAAGAAAACCTTTCTCGTAATCATGGTGTCTCCCCTGCCAGGTAAGTATGAAAACCTTTCTCAATAGGATGTCAACTCACTATGCTGCCTACGGTGTCAGGGGCTCCAGCGTTCAATTTGAATCTCAATTACCATGGCCACATTTGCTTAAAGGATTAAAGCAGTGTTTCTCAAAATGCGGTGCATTTATTTATGTCAGAATCACTTTGTAGGGGAGGGAGGCTTGTTAAATATGCAGATTCCTGGGCCTCACCCCAGATTAACTGTACCGTCACCTTAGGAGGTGGGTCCCAGAAATTTACATAGTTACTATGTTTCCCCAGGTGACTCATAGATGCATTCACCTTTCCAGATCTCTGGGCTCCTGTATTTGCTTCCTCCTCCATCTGTGTAATTTGTATTTCTTTTGTGTCAGCTCTATTTTGTCTGTGTCTTTGATGGTAAGCTGCCTTAAGCTTCCCTTTGGAAGCCAGACAGGTAAATACATGAAGCTTCATAAGTGACCAGGCATCCCAGGAAACCACCCCTGTCCCCTGCTCTCTGGCCAACTAATCCGTCATCAAAGTGCAGCTGACGTAGAAGCTCCTGATTACCTGAATTAGAGTTCCGATCTCCAGAGTCCAGCGTGTCCCCAGCACTTTAAGAAACAGCTGCATCATCAGACACTGCAATGCACCAAGCCCTTCACATATGGCCCCCAGAGAATTGCCCATTTCATCCAACACCCAGACTCTTCAGTCCTGTAAATATTGTGGTTTTCTCTAAACATCTCCCCAAAGGGAACTCCGAGCCCCCTTTGGGTTATTCTTCTCCCAGACTTAGCATCATTCTGCAGTGTGAATGAAATGTTGAATTTCAAGTTGCTATCATTTCTCATCTTATTTCTCCACCTGAGCCCACGCCTTCCCTCCCCAACCTTTTCCACACAGCAGTTAATCAGATCATGTTGCTACTGACTTAAAACCTTCCACCAGGTATGGTGGCGCACGCCTGTGATCCCAGCACTTTGGGAGACCGAGGCAAGCGGAAAACTTGAGGTCAGGAGTTTGAGATCAGCCTGGCCAAGATGGAGAAACGCTATCTCTACTAAAAATACAAAAATTAGCCAGGTGTGGCGGTGGGCACCTGCAATCCCAGCTACTCGGGAGGCTGAGGCAGGAGAATCACATGGAGGCAGGAGAATCACTTGAACCCAGGGGGCAGAGGTTGCAGTGAGCTGAAATTGTGTCACTGCACTCCTGCCTGGGTGACAGAGTGAGACTCTGTCTCAAAAAAAGGGAAACAAAAGAAAAAGACAAAACCTTCAGTGGTGTTCCGTTGCTCCTAGAATGGACGCCCCAGCCTTACCATAGCCGGGACATCCTTCTGGCCTCATCCTCCCTCTGGCCTTTCTGTCTGGAATGGCTTCTTTCAGGCCCTCCTGCCCTTCGTGTTCCCAACCACAAGGCCTTTGCAGGAGCTGTCTCCTCCACTTGGCGCAGTCTCCCATTAATTTCTGCCAACCTGCTCCTACTTACCATTTGGGTCTCAGGCCTAAGCTCCAGCACCCTTCCTCAGGGAAGCCCTCGCGACGTCTCTGCTTGGGTCAATCCCCTTAAGGTAGATTTGCAGAGCACTGGGTTCCTCCTCCATCACAGCACAGCGTCACGCTATACATTCACATTTAGATGAGGAGTTAGTTGATTATAGTTAGGGCAATTGCACATCCCTGTCTCCCTGGTAGAGTTCTAGGTGTGCTTACCGTTTCACTGCAGTTACTAACAGCACCATTTTCAGTCTCAAAAGTGTCCTACTGGCCGGGTGTGGTGGCTCATGCCTGTAATCCCAGTACTTTGGGAGGCTAAGGTGGACGAATCACAAAGTTAGGAGTCTGAGACCAGCCTGGCCAATGTGGTGAAACCTTGTCTCTACCAAAAATACAAAAATTAGCCGGGCGTGGTGGCAGGTGCCTGTAATCCCAGCTACTTGGGAGGCTGAGGCAGGAGAATCGCTTGAACCTGGGAGCGGAGGTTGCAGTGAGCTGAGATTGCACCATTTCACTCCAGCCTGGTGATAGAGTGAGACTCCATCGCAAAAAAAGAAAAAAAAAGCAGTGTCCTACTTTGGATGATACATGTGTGGCCATCCTAACAGTAGTGCACTCCACCAGCCTGTAAACTCCATGAGGCCTTGAGCTGTGTTTACTTCCACTCATCACTACAGTCCCAGTGCCTGGCTCAGTGCCAATAAGTAGGTGCTGGGTACGTAGGTCCCCCAGAGAACCAGGCTGAGCATGCATGGTCTTTTATTACCTAGCCTTGGGAGCCACATACTTGCTTGCACCGTATATTATTGATTGATCGGACACCAATCAATGGCTCTAAAGCGGTCAATGGTTTGAGCGTCACAGGATTTGCAGACATTTTTAAAAAATACCACATAGGCCGGGCGTGGTGGCTCACGCCTGTAATCCCAAGCACTTTGGAGGGCAAGGCGGGCAGATCACCTGAGGTCAGGAGTTCAAGACCAGCCTGACCAACATGGTGAAACCCCGTCTTTAAAACAAAAAAACAAAAAAACCCCACCACATATCCCCAAGGATTTGCCCTTTCATTCATTGACTCATCCATCAATTTTTTTTTTGTAGAGACGGTATTTCACCATGTTGGCCAGGCTGGTCTCAAACTCCAGACCTCAGGTGATCCACCTGCTTTGATCTCCCAAAGTGCTGGGATTACAGGCATGAGCCACCGTGTCCATCCTCATCATAGATTTCTTGGTTCTCATGCCCCTTCCTCTTACATAATTTGTGCCCTGCACAAGGATTCCCAGCCAAGAGGTTAGAGGGTGAATCTAGGCTGCAGACTTCACCAAGCCATATGCCTGGCTTGGGGTTGTTTCTGCTAGAGGAAGGGGCGTTTTTTCCCTTTGCACCAAGGTGCCATCTATTTATCAACCTATCAGGCTATCTGGTTTCCAGATCATTGGCTCAGAAGAGGCACCTTTTTCTAATTTTCATCTAGGCCCTGTAAAGACTAGGGGGGCTGGGTGCAGGGGCTCACACCTGTAATCCCAGCACTTTGGAAGGCGGAGGTAGGAGGATCGTTTGAGCCCAGGAGTTTGAGACCAGCCTGGGCAAAACAGTGAGACTCTCTCTCTGCATAAAATCAGAAAATTAGCGGAGCATGGTGGCACACACCTGTAGTCCCAGGTACTCAGGTGACTGAGGCAGGAGGATCACTTGAACCCAGGAGTCTGAGGCTGTGGTGAGCTATGATCTCACCACTGCATTCCAGCCTGAGCCACAGAGCGAGATCTCCATTTCTAAAAGACATTTAAATTTATAAGATTAATAGGAACCCTGACTGTTCACCCACTATGTGAAGACATTGGTGGGAAAGCCATGGGTGAGACAGGAAATCTCTGCTCTCAGTAAGCTTGTGTTCTACTGTGGAATCATGACAGTGGGTAAGAAAGCACACACCTGAAAAATAAAAGTCTAATTACAGATTGGAAACAGGATTATGGAAGAAAAGCCCCTCAAGTGAGCATCTACACTGTGCTGGTTGCTGAAAGAGTCTGGAGTCCGGAGGCTGAGGCTGCCTTATCTCAGACCCCCAGCTCTCAGAGGACATCAAACAAGGGAGGAACGAGCAAGAGCAGACAGACAGCCTGTGTCCAGAAGGATTTTGATCCCACATTAAGAGGGAATTCCAGACTGTCAACGTATAAGGCCTTTAAAATCAAGAATCTCATTCATCCAGAATAGTTTACATACCTTCCTACCAGGAGGAGAGAACGGGGAGGAATTCCTAGGCCTCCTCCTGCCACGTCATTCTTTGAATTTTGAACTGTTGGACCGTGCGTGGGGCAGAAGGGTAGAAATGGAAGACTTCCTCACTTCCCCACATCCACAGATTCCTAAGGATTCGAGAGTCTGGCCAGAGTCCTAAGGCTGAAGTTGCCTGTGGGGGCAGGCAACTGAGGTCACTGGGATTAGGAAGGTATTTCCATGGTTTTATAGCCTAAGAGACAACTCACAAAAAGATACCCAGTAATCTTGGAAAGAAAAATAAAACATATACCATTATGAAGTGGGATAATGAGCAGAACTGACCAGGGCTGGTTATTGAGTTCCATGCAATCAAGGGGCTTTGGGGGACAAGTTGGTTTACTCATTGCTATATTCCCAATGCCTCCAGTGGTGTCTGGTACACAAGAGATTCAAAATGTGTAAGCATTGATTAAATAAGTGAAAAAAAATCACTTTTCTGGCAGAGAGAAAGAATTTTTTGTAAAATTAAAAAATACATATTTAGAAAATTACAAGGGTGGTGTGGTGGCTCACACGTGTAATCCTAGCACTTTGATAGGCTGAGGTGGGGGGGATTGCCTGAGCTCAGGAGTTCAAGACCGGCCTGACCAACATGGTGAAACCCTGTCTCTAACAAAAACATAAAAATGAGCTGGGAGTGGTGGCGAGCACTGTAATCCCAGCTACTCAGGAGGCTGTGAACCAGGGAGGCGGAGATTGCAGTGAGCTGGGATCACGCCACTGTACTCCAGCCTGGGCAACCAAGCGGGATTCTAAGGAAAAAAAAAAAAAGCAAAGTACAAGGATGCTCTCATAGACTGAAGGAGGGCATTTATGACTGCTTGAGATCCTGGGAAAATGACAGCCCACTCCTGGGACATTATTAACAACAGGAACATTTTTCTTCTTCTTTGCAAAACTTTTCAGTGCCAAACTGTAGTCTGCTCTTTCAGAAGATAGGCCAAGACAGCTGGCCTCCATCCTCCTTGCCACTCTGGGGACACCTGGGGGGACTTTCTTCTGTGATTTGCCAAGAACATCCCATGAGCCACCCTCGGTTCCAGACGTTTGAGTAGTAATGACTCTGGTGGTGGAGCACAACCCCCACCCCCTGCTTCCTGTTACCCTTTCTGACCATATTTCAGGGAAATTCAAATCTGGGAGAGCTCTGAAGCTCTATCCCTGTGGTTCCAAGCCTCCTGATGAAAACAGAACTAGAGTCAGGCAGCCAGATGTTTCTGTTATGGGAAAAACCCGGGCACAGCCACTTACCTTTGTTCTACTCACAGACGCTTGCATTCATTTCACGGGATGGCTTTAGGAAACACGAAACAGCCTAAGACAGCATGGTTCTGGGCTGTTTCTTCATAACTGGAAATTCTGTGGTGGTTGTCTTTGTGCTTAGTCAAACGCTCTTTGTCGTAAGTCAAACGGATACTATTTGTACCGTTCACTCTTAGTGCATTTGCAGGATGTTTTATGACAGTGGTTTGCAGGTATTTCTGTAACAGAAATCAGAGATAAAAGGAGGCAGGAAAGGTCGGACTCAAAAGGTGCGGCTCTACCCCCTAACTCACGGGGAGAAGCTATGAGACCCAGAGCTCTGAGCTTTAAGTTACACGATAACTAGGGCTTGAAATCATCTCCATCCTGCCTCCAACCCAGTCTGCAGAGGTAGGCGACAGGGAAGAAATGGCCTCAAGAAAGCATGTTTCTCAGATTCCACTCAAGGGAATTCAGATTTCCTGATTCTTCATACAGTAGGGAAGAGTCTGCCCAACCATCTGTCTCACACCAAGATGGCAGCCAGCTAAGCTGCCCTTAGAAGTGCTTTCGTGGCCAGGCACGGTGGCTCACGCCTGTAATCCCAGCACTTTGGGAGGCTGAGGTGAGTGGATCACCTGAGGTCAGGAGTTTGAGACCAGCTTGGCTAACATGGTGAAATCCCATTTCTACTAAAAATACAAAAATTAGCCAGACGTGGGGGCAGGCGCCTGTGATCCTAGCTACTCGAGCGGCTGAGGTAGGAGAATCAGTTGAACCTGGGAGGCAGAGGTTGCAGTGAGCTAAGATCGTGCCACTGCACTCCAGCGTGGACAACAGGGCGAGACTCCATCTCAAAAAAAAAAAAAAAAAAAAAAAAAGAAGCAAGTCGTTAGATGCAGCTTACTCTCAAGGGGAGAGAACTACACAAAGGCATGAATACCGGGAGGTGCAGGGCACGGGGTTATCTTAGCAGCCTATATATCCAGTTTGTTTTCAAAGGAAATAGCCACTGAATGGAAGTTAGTAAAACCCCTGGCAGCTGTTAAGATTTAGGTAACCCACCAACTGAAAGTGGATTATGATGGTTGAATCACATTCATATTCAATCTATTCCCATCAGGAGTTTGTGGATATTTGAGAAAATCTCCATCCTTCTTAGCAAGAGTCCACATTGTCTTCTCCAAGACCTATGCTGCTACAACTGTGAGTTCTGTTTGGTTCTCTTAAGGTTGGGGATCCGATTTGCACCCAGGCATGGGCCCCCCTGTCATTCCTTCTAAGACAAGGAAAGAGTGAACAGGATCCAGTTACAAGAGACTGAAAATGTTCAAGCCAGAAAAGACACATGAGAGATCACTGTATAATCAATTATCTTCTATCCCCACCCTGAACCAAGCCCCCATCCTTGGTGATTTTCCATACCTTCAAATGCCTGCGTTACATTTCTTTCTCTCTCTTGCCATATAGACCAGCTACTACTGTGAAAGAAACAGCCATGAACCACAGTGGCATGCAACAGTTAGCATGCATTTCCCATTTACATGTCTGCAGTTGGCTGGAGCAGCTCTGTGTCTCTGACAGAAATTCTGTAGGTCCTCTAGGGTAGCTCTACTCCACATGTCTTTCATTTTCCTGGACCGCTAAGCTACCAGAGGTATACTATACTCATGGAAATGGCAAAGAGAGACAGGGCAAATCCTACTGTTCAGGCACCCTTCCATTCTTTGTATGTGTCATCTTTGCTAGTATCTGATTGTCCAAAGCAAGTCACATGGCCAAGCTCAAGATCAAGTTGAAGAATATACTTCTCCCATCATGAGGCTATGGCTAGGGTAGGGATATATATACACTACTACTATAAGGGGCTGAAGGACTGGGACCAGAACTCAATCAAACACGCTCTTTCTTTCCCCACACCAAGTTCATTATTGAAACACCAGAAGCAGGGATACAAGAAGGTATGAGGCAGGTTTCTGTTTTCCATTTTCCTGGATGGACAGGAGTATATTTAAAGACAGAAAACAAAGAACAGCAAGTAGCAGGTGAATGGGACAGACAGGTGGGGCTCTGGAGAGAGTCTGGAAACAAGGGAGAGGAGTAATTGGCCAATTCCTTTCTCTGGGTCTTGGAGAGGCATCTTGGGGTCTGGCCAGGTTCTTCCCAGTTGGGACACACTCTACCAGCTGGTGGCTTCGGAGATAGTACAGGGAGGAGGCATCTCTTGGCTCTGAATCAGAGTGAGAACATGACTCTCTTTTCCAATGATCTTGCAATCGTTCTGATAACAACAGGGGAAAGACTCCTCTGTGTTAGCATGCTTTTAAAATCTTGCTGATCACCCCCATCAATTTTTTTTAAGAGACAGGGTCTTGCTATGTTGCCTAGGCTGCCTCGGAACTCTTAGGCTCAAGTGATCCTCAACCTCAGCCTTCTGAACAGCTGGGACTACAGGTAAGCACCACCACACCTGGGTCCCTTTTTAATAGACTCTAAACCTCACAGGCTCACAGACTCAGGCAACAGTATCTGGCTTCAATTTACTACCACTGTTTTATTTCAATAGTGTTTATATTCATAAGTTTGTCTTCTATGTTTGGCAGATAGCACTGGTTTCCTGTTTACCATGGCAATATAGGGCTTTCTTTTCAAATAAACATACTAAAATAAACAGAGTTAGTTGAAATAAAACAATTAAGGGAACACTAGTTCAGGTGGAAGGTGGATATGGCAAAAATTAAAGCTTGAGTGTGGTTAGCATTTGGTAAACAGTGATAGAGCGGAAACAGGAGAATAGGGTTTCCTGCAGTGAGTCTGGGTTCAAATCCAAACTTTATCGATTGTGTAGATCCTTTGGGCAAGTTACTGATGCAGCTTCTCTAAGCCTTAGTTTCTTCATGATAAAATGAGGGTAACTTGCTTTGCAGGGCTGCCGTGTTCTATTGAAAGTTATGTTTGTAAGTAAGTGGCACACACTAAGCCCTCAGCAAATGCAGAAAACTGCCTGCTCCATCCCTTACCTGGCCTTACCCTTCTGGGAGACTTTGGGGGTTTCTCTGTCCTCCACATGGCCATGGGCAGGTAGGTGGGCCCTCTTGGCCCTCCTCTATAGCAACCACACCCCACTCTCCTCCCCTTTTATGGAGGAAGAAGACTCAGTTCATATTAGTGCCTTCCTGTCCCCTCTCCAGCTCCAAACACACACACACACACACACACACACACACACACACACACACACACACACACACACACATACACAGTAATCTTGGGGGATGAGAGTCTTGTCTTGGTTAACTGTAGAATTCCAGGAGATTTGGCAGGTCAGACCCTAGGCCAACTTGGGAAGCCCAAGGCCTGGGGGGAGGGGGTGGCCCTTTGGAGGGGGATCTCAGATCCCCCAAAGATCTCTAATTTAGACCCAGCAAGGCCATCTCCTGACAGAGCTCCTCAGTAGGATTAAAAAAAGATGCTCAACAGAAAATATAAACATGGAGTCCAACCAGAGCACATGATTGCACAATAAGTTAATATTTCTTAAAAGGGCTTCTCATTCTCTTGTCAGTGGCACAAGTCAATTTGATATTTTAAGAATTGTTAAATTAAAAGTCTTAAAATATACTGTTGTAAGTATTTTTAAAGTATACTATACTGTTTTAAGTATTTTAAAAGTATACTATTTAAGTATTTAAGTATACTATTTTAAGACTTGTTAAATTAAAAGTCTTAAAATATACTTTTATATGTTCTGGCCCTGTTTGGGAATTTCTTCAATTTAAAAAAAATACACTGACTCCCACTCCCTCCTTCCACACACGGGATGGGGCTCAGGTGCCTCTGGTCTCCTCCCCCATCTCCCAAGACCGTTTAGAGCAGATCAGCCCTCTCAGTTTCCAGATGGGGAAACTGAGCCTGGAAAGAAAGGCGGTTCCTTATCTTTTGATGTCATTTCAGGACTGTGGGTTGAAAGGCTGTGGTGAGTGGTTTGTGTGAGTGTGTGTGTGTGTGTGTGTGTGTGTGTGTATTGGTGGGGGGGAGTGAATAGGGGATCCTGGAAGAGTCTAAAGACTGGTTGCTGGGCATCTCACACCAAGGCCAGGACTCCAGGTGAGATGATACAAATAACAATGACTGACGTCTCTGGGCAGGTACCATGAACCAAGCATGGTGGACCTAATACCACCTTCATACCTTGCAACCCAAGGAAACAGTTCCTATAATCATACCCATTTCCAGAAGAGGAAACGGAGGCAGGAGAGATTATGGACGAGCTTGTAAGTTCATAAAAGGCCAGAGAAGGCCGGGCGCGGTGGCTCAGGTCTGTAATCCCAGAACTTTGGGAGGCCGAGGTGGGCGGATCACAAGTTCAGGAGTTCGAGACCAGCCTGGCCAATATGGTGAAAGGCCGTCTCTACCAAAAATACAAAAATTAGCCGGGCGTTGTGGTGGGCGCCTGTACTCCCAGCTACTGGAGAGGCTGAAGGAGTAGAATCGCATGAACCTGGGAGGCAGGCGGAGATCTCACTATTGCACTCCAGCCTGGGCTACAGAGTGAGACTCCGTTTCAAAAAATAAAATAAAATAAAATAGTCTAGAGAAGGGGTTCTAGAGCAGGGAGCCCGGATTCCAAAACTTCTTAGGGAGGAAGAAGAAGAGGGAAGAAGAGGAGAGGAAAGAGGAAGAGAGGGATGTGGAAACCCGCAGGGAAGGGAGACTCCTTGCTCCCAGGAGCCTCCCTTTCTCCCTCTTCTTTCCCCTTCTCCCCGCCGTCCTCACGCCCCTCCCCCGTGGCCCTTGCCACTGGCTCCGCCCAACTTGGCCAAAGAGCTGCCGAGAGGTGGACGGGGACTGGGGGACGCCTGGGCGCTCTGGGGCTCTGCCTTTCCCTCCATGCCCCACTCCCTTCGCCAGCGGCCCCTCCCACTCGGCTCTCCCGGCTCCTGACGTCACGGCCCGGGAGGCGGGATCGGGGAAGGAGGGACCGCGGGGGAGGAGGCTCCGCGCTGCCGAAAGGGTGGAGGGAGGGCGCGCAATCCCAGCCCAGAGCTTCAAAACAGTCCGGCGGCCTCGCCTCGCTCCGCAGCCCGTCAGTCGTTCCAGCCGCCAGCTCAGCCGCCAGCGCCAGGTGAGTTGGGGGCGCGTCCAGGGCGCGGGGCGACATCAGGGGTCCCCAGTATCGCGTGCGCCGGGGCAGCAGGGACGCGACTCCTCCACTTACTGGACGAGGAGCGGCCCCCGGAATTGGTGACGGTAACGCGGGAGCTGAGGCGCCACCCATGCCGCCGACCTCGTCTACGCCGCGCTCGCTCGGGCCCCTTAATTCCGCTTCTCCACCTCGGGACAGCTTCCCACGCCTTTTGCGCCGAAGCGGGCGGGAAAAGTTTGGGGAGGAGTCAGGGCGCCTCCCCTCGCCCTGGTGGACGCACTCCCGGGGCTCTCGTAGTCCAGGGCGATTCCTAGGTCGCGTGAGGGACCCTCAGGCAGCGTCCCCAGCCTCGCCGCGCGGGCAGGACTGGTGCGCCCAGGCCGGGCCAGTGAGTCCTCTTGGGCTGCGTGCACCCCTCTCGGCCCCTGCTACTGCTCCGTCGCGCCCCCGAGCGGCGAGGAGCGACTTCTTGGGGGTCTGGAGTGGTGGGTGAGCCCGGAGGTGCTGCTGGGATGACACCTCTCTCCCTGCCAACTCTATTAGGGCTTGGGGGGGCTTTAAGGAGTCAAGACCACACCCATGGGTTCCAGAGGCAGGGGAGGCTGCAGCTCGGGGTGTGGATCCTATGTCCTCCTCCCTAAATTCAGAGACCTGAGCGCGCTCCAGGGAAGTCTTTTGGGTGAAGATGTGGGGCTGACATGGGGACTCTGAAGACACCACAGGGCAAAGCTCTCCCTCCAGGCTCAGAGTCCAACGCCTGCCAGCTTCAGATTTGGGGAAGGGAGCACTGCCCCTCCCAAGCTCTGAAGGGTGTGTGTGTGTGTGTGTGTGTGTGTGTGTGTGTGTGTACCTTGATTTTATAATTCAGCTGTGTGTAAGTAAGGGGCTTGGAGAGGGACTTAAGAAGTCTGCAGTTCAAATGGTGTGATTCCACTTTGATGAGACACCTAAATAGGCAAATTTTATAGACAGAAAGTGGAATGGTGGTTGCCAGGGGCTGGGATGCCTGAGAACGGGAAGTTACTGTTTAATGGGATAGAGTTTTTGTTGGGGAGGGTGAAAAAGTTTTGGGTATACGTAGTGGCAACGGTTACACAGTATTGTGAAGGTATTTAATGCCACTGAATTGTCTACTTACTATCGGTTAAAATGATGATTAGGACGTTATACAATTTTATCATGAAATTGTTTTTAAAAAACACCTCCGGCCACATCTGCACTCCAGTCTGTATCAGAGAGAAATCTTAGAACCGACACGCTATTGCTGGGTACCTCTCTTGGAATTCGGTCGTCCAGTTAAGAAAGCTTAAAGAGGATGAGGAAGGGACTGGGTCCTGGTTTCCCAGGAGTCACACAAGGGGAAGGATGGCGACCTGAGCTGCTGGAGGTTTGCAGTTGCTGGTGCTCGCCGACCGTCTCGGTTTCTCCCTGGGAGCCTCACCCCTGAGCTGTTTCCAGCACACTCCCCCTGTTACAACTGGGGAAATTCAGGCCAGCGATCCAAGTCAGCTTGCTCAGGCCGCTGAGCTGGTAAATGAAAAGATCTAGACCTTGAACCTCCATCTGCCTAGCAAGCCCTCCCCTTCTTTCCACCTGGAGATACCCTGCTGATTTGCAGGGAATGAGGGGGAAACCCTTCGGGGAAAACAGGGCGTGGATGCCCATGGGGGCCTTGGCAAATGCCAAACTCACAGCCCAGGGAGAGGCATGGGGGTGGCAGGAAGGTGCAGAACCTGTTTTCCCACTGAGGATTTTTGAATCTCACCACCTCCACCCCCATGGGGAACCGGGGGAGTCAGTTGAGTAGGAGGCAGAGCACCGGCCACATAGCCTAGAGCCTCCTCTGCCCCTCAAATGGAGAGATTGAGATGTGCCTGAAATCCAGAGAACGTGTTTGTGTTGGAAACCATGGAGCTGACCAGTTGGGTGGTTGAGGGCAGGGCCAGGCGTGAAGAGGGTGGGGCTTGGGGCTGACACTGCTCCACCCCTGGTGGGAGGAGGGGGTGAACTCGCTCTGGCTGGCATCACCCCAGATTAGGGTCTAGCTAATGAGGAGCTAACAGGGGTTGGTGGCATTTGTGGCTAGGAGCACATCCCTTTAGCAACCCCTCCCCTGCTCCCCCTATTCCCACCCCAGTAATGGCACTTAAATCCTTTCTTCCCTGAGTGGAAGTGAATGTTTCACCTTGGTTTCTTTTCTCTGCCTCTCACTTAATATCTTCGTAGTAGGAGCTAAAACCACATGCCAATGTGCACAGATTCCTCATTTTCCAGCAACAGGTAATTCACAGGGAGGATCAGCTAGCCCATTTTTCACCCTAGGCATAGTGTGACACTCCCCTGCCCTCACTTCTGCTCTACGGCCTTCCTGGTTGGTGAGGGCACAGCAAAGGCCACTTCTTTGTCATAATAAACTCCGCCAGACGTGACCAGGAAGGTAAGTCTGTCGAGGTGAAAATACATAAATGTCTCTCCAGGCCAGATGAGGTGGCGCTGGACTGCTGGCTGATTGGTAAGGTTTGTTTGGGAAGCGGAGTCCAGCCACCCTCCAGGGGGTGGGGGAAGTGTGTGTGTGTGTGTGTGTGTGTGTGTGTGTGTGTGTTGTTGCAACATGTGGCTGCTTCCCAGCTCTGTGGCCAAGTGGGAACTCTGACGCGGGCTATGGGAGGTAAGGTGGGGACGGGGCGGGGCTCTCCATCCAGAGAGGAGGTTGCAGCCTTACTTACCCAAAGGTGGGGTGGGGCCCCCAGACACTGGGATTGATGGGGCAGAGCTCTACCAGAGGAACGAGTTAAAGGGCCCCCTTGGGATGCCTGTGCAGAAGGGGTGTGTGTGGGGGGGTGTCTCAGGAGGGCAGGTGATTGGCAGCAGCAGCTGGAATGAAGGAAGAGGGTAGTTGGCATCATAGAAAGGACCAGAGGCCTGACTCTTGGGCAATGGCCTCAGCATGTGCAGGGAAGGAGTGGGGATTGGTGTGGCGGCGGAAGAGGAGGCTCCCATTCTCACCCCAGGAATGGTGACGTCTGGCTCCCTGCAGAAGTTTGCCAAAGTATGCAATTTCAGCAGCACTGTGGCAGGAATCAGATGCATCTGGCTCTTGTTAGGGACAGGCCAGGGGGTAGTCTAAAAATATCAAAGGCAGAGCTGCCACCCAGTGAGAGTGCCGGGCTGGTAAACTGACACCTGGGTGGAGGCTGGCGGTGGTGACGAGGGCACCGGTCCTGGTCCACTCCCCAGGTACTCAGCCTCCTCTGGCGCCTGAAAGGGTGAGAGCTCACTGCATTCAGGGCAGCCCTGGGCTAAGATTGGAGAATTTCAGGGCACAGTGGTGTTAGAAAGCCCCAGTGTGACAGTCACAGCCAGGGACACTCAGAGAGGTGGAGTGACTTGCCCAGGTCACACAGCAATTTGGCAGCTGACCCAGGACTAGATCTAGGTTACAGCTGAGGGGGAGTTCAGTGGGATCCAGGCCCAGGTCCCCCAGGGTCTGGGACCCTTATGGCACGTGTCATCTGTCCAGGATGCTGGGTTTCCGTGCTCCCATGCTGATGGGACAATGGTGGCCAAGAGCTCTGCTCAGGCAGTAGGTCACTTCCCATTGAGCGCTGGGTTGGTCTCGGGCACAGCTGTTGAACCCTGGGAACGCTGGCCCATCTTGGGGCAGGATATGGGGGAGGAAGGCGGCCAGCCAAATGAGTCCCCTCCCTCCTTCCCGTGCAGCGACACTGTTGGTTTTGTTCATGGAGTATCTCTGGTGCTTAATGAGTAGCTGCTAAAGTGAATAATTGAATTCCTGGGACCCTCATCTTCTTGGCAAGCTGGGCTTCTGATGATCTAAAAGGGACTGAGGGTGAAAAAAGAGAATTCTCCACTTCCTGCTCTTTAGGGACAGGCTAGATGACATCAGTTTCCTAGAACTCTGGGTCCAGAGCTGAGGGAGGGGTCACCAGGGTGATATGCGGCACCAGGATTGTCCTGAGAAATCTAGGAAGCAAAATAGCCATCACCATGCAGGATATGAACACAGACAAGCCCCTCAGTGTAGACCACTCATAATCTAAGATCAAGCAAGTTTTCCCAATAGCAAAGTCACCCGCTTTGAGGATTTCTCTTTCTGGTGATCTGATCACAAACTTCTCTGAACTGTCTTTCCTCAAAATGCAATGAATTTTAAAAATTTGCAGTAAATAAATAAGACGCAAAGTTGTCTCATTCATCTTATGAATGCTTTCCAAAACATGTGACCGCCGGTGGTGCACAGGATAATTCTCAAAGGCCCATGGCATAAAAACAAAAAAGAATAATTCTGTCTTCTGCTTGGTTGGTGTTGGGGGAAAAAAATGTAAGTATCACACAAACCCAAGGTTTCACAGATACTTCTGTTTAGGTTGAAACAAAAGTTGATGCTGTAAATTTTAAAACATTCTAAGATACTTAAATATACTTAATAAGCCCAGTGGTCCTTCGGTTTGGCAAAAGTCTGAGTACTAGAGTGCCTGCTTTTTGGGAGATGATTTTTTTTGAGATAGAGTTTTGTTCTTGTTGCCCAGGCTGGAGTGCAATGGTGCAATCTCGGCTCACTGCAACCTCCACCTCCTGGGTTCAAGTGATTGTCCTGCCTCAGCGGCCGGAGTAACTGAGATGGCAGGCATGCGCCACCACACCTGGCTAATTTTGCATTTTTAGTAGAGATGGGGTTTCTCCATGTTGCTCAGGCTGGCCTCGAACTCCCGACCTCAGGTGATCCGCCAACCTCAGCCTTCCAAAGTGCTGGAATTACAGGCATGAGCCACCACGCCCGGTGGGGAGATGGTTTTATAAGGGGCCAGGATGGACGTGTCTCACTTTTAGAAACACACCTCATCCTGAAGTATCTGAGAGATCCCAGCTCAGGCCCTTCTTTTGCAAAGAGGCCTCTATGTTCAGCTTCAGACCGAAACCTGTCACTTAGCTTCCTTCATCTTTAATGAGGGTCATGATTCCACTCTGATGACCTTTGCTAGTTGTCTCAGGATCAGAGGAGATGATAGCTTGATGCACGTGGAAGTGGCTTGATTTGTTTGTGGTTTGCTTGAATCAAAGGAAGGCCGAGGGAGAGGCTGGCTTCCTCACTTTAATCTTGATGGGTTATTATTAAACAGCTCTGTGCAGTGAGCTGCTGCAGGCTTTGGCAATACAATGGGGAATTTCCCTGTCTTCAAAGGAGGTTCTCATCTGGCGATGGGGGTGACAAGTCCAAGAATGCAAGCTCCAGAACCAGGGCCATCAGTTGTGGTTTCAGGGAAGCCCGCCGTATGTGGTATGCAAAGGTTTCCTTAAGCCTGTGGGGCTGGAGATGGGCTTGGGAGGATCTTTCAAATTCCCCAAGCAGACATGGTTCCAGAAGGGTCAGGCAGCAGGGAACAGTGAGAGAGTAGGCAGAGGTTAGCGGGTGTGGTGGCACACACCTGTATCCCCGGCTACTCAGGAGGCTGAGGCGGGAGGATCGCTTGAGCCCAGGGCTTTAAGGCTGTCACCTCAAGGCTAATGCCACTTTGAGGCTGCTGAGGGCTATGATTGTGCCACTGCACTCCAGCCTGAGAGACAGTGAGACCCATCTCTTAATTTTTTTAAAAAAAGTATGTATAATTTTTTTTATGATTATACTTTACATTCTGGGGTACATGTACAGAACGTGCAGATTTGTTACATAGGTACACATGTGCCATGGTGGATTGCTGCACCCATCACCCCATCATCGGCATTGGGTTTTTCTCCTAATGCTATCCCTCCCCTTTCCCCCAATCCCTACTATCCCTCTCCTCCACCCCCAACCCCCGACAGGCCCTGGTGTGTGATGTTCCCCTCCCTGTGTCCATGTGTTCTCACTCTTCAAAACCCACTTATGAGTGAGAACCTGCGGTGTTTGCTTTTCTGTTCTTGTGTCAGCTTGCTGAGAATGATGGTTTCCAACTTTACCCATGTCCCTGCAAAAGGACATGAACTCATCCTTTTTTAAGACCACATAGTATTCCGTGGTGTATATGTGCCACATTTTCTTTATCCATTCTAACATTGATGGGCATTTGGGCTGGTTCCAAGTCTTTGCTATTGTGAACAGTGTCACAATAAACATACATGGGCATGTGTCTTTATAGTAGAGTGATTTATATTCCTTTGAGTATATACCAAATAATGGGATTGCTGGGTCAAATGGCATTTCTATTTCTAGATCCTTGAGGAATTGCCGCACTGTCTTCCACAATGGTTGAACTAATTTACACTCCCACCAACAGTGTAAAAGCATTCCTTTTTCTCCAAAAAAGTATATGTATGATTTTGAAAAGGTAGCGATTATGAGCCAGGACTCTGCTTGAGGAGCAGTGGGTGCCTGGTTTGTCTTCAGTGCTGGGTACGTGAAGGGAGGGAGATGGAGCAGGGAGGGATGACGGAGGCTGCAGTGTGGAGTCGGCTTCCCTTCTCCATCCCCCAGGAACCTGGCTAAGGAGGCGGGTGTGAGGATTCTCACAGAGCATTATTGGAATAGAATATCCAGTGATAGATAAGAAATGGAGAAAAGGAAAAATGGAAGCCACCTTAATATTCATCAGTCATTTTGCAGAATATTTTACAGCAGTTAAAAAGAACAGGGGGCCAGGCATGGTGACTCATGCCTCTAATCGCAGCACTTTGGGAGGCCGAGGCGGGTGGATCACTTGAACTCAGGACTTCAAGACCAGCCTGGCCAACATAGTGAAACCCCGTTTCTATTAAAAATACAAAAAATAGTTGGGCGTGGTGGTGCACCCCTGTAATCCCAGCTACTTGGGAGACTGAGGCATGAGAATCGCTTGAACCCAGGAAACGGAGGCTGCAGTGAGCTGAGATCATGCCACTGCACTCCAGCCTGGGTGACAGAGCAAGACTCTGTCTCAAAAACAAAAACAAAAAAACAAGATTTATCCATTGTACCAAGATGGGAAGAGCCCTACGGCATTACTGAGTTAAAAAAAAGATCAATCAGGAGAGGTATATGTGGAAAAATGTACTGTTCAATTAAACATAAACAGAAATTCTAGTGTTTTCCGTGGCCTCACATGTTTATAGGAGGCACGATGTCTGGAAGGAGACATCCCAGCAGATCCATGCAGTTGCCTCCCGTGGGAGGGGGAGAGAAGGAACTGGATTGAAAGGATTCAATCTTATCTCAAGTCTTATCTGTAACGGAGAGATAATGCACTCATTTTCCGTGAGCTTGGCAAGTGATGGAGGTTGTACAGGTGTGAGGGTGGGGAGCTTGATGATGAGTTGGGCCGTGGGGTGTCAGAGACTCCATGGATGGCCCAGTTAGGGACTGTTTTGGAAATCCAGAGACGCAATGGTGAGCAATCTGAGTAGGGGTCGTCCAGTCCCCATGAGCACCCCCTTGGGACCTCACACTGAGGATGTCAATGAACATGTGTTTCCAGCCTGGGTGCTGTTCACGGGCTTAACAGTGGCCAGGGGTGGTGGCTTAGGCCTGTGATTTAGAACTTTGGGAGGCTTGGGCAGAAGGATTGCTTGAGCGCAGGAGTTTGAGACCAGCCTGGGCAACATAGTGAGACCCTGTGTGTACAAAAATAAAAAATAAAAATTAGCCAGGCATGGTGGCATACACCTGTAGTCCCAGCTGCTCTGAAGGCTAAGGTGAGAGTATCACCTGAGCCCAGGAGCCTGAGGCTGCAGTGAGCTGAGACTGTGCTGCTGCACTCCAGCCTGGGCAACAGAGCAAGATCCCCACCTCTAAAAAGAAAAAAACAAAACAAACACAAACAAAAATACCGGGCAGACACGTGGCTCACGCCTGTAATCCCAGCACTTTGGGAGGCCGAGGCAGGTGGATCGCCTGAGATCAGGAGTTCGAGACCAGCCTGGCCAACATGGTGAAACCCCATCTCTACTAAAAAAATTAAAAAAATTAGCCAGGCCTGGTGGCAGGTGCCTGTAATCCCAGCTACTCTGGAGGCTGAGGCAGGAGGTTCACTTGACCTTAGGAGGTGGAGGCTGCAGTGAGTCAAGGTTGTGCCACTGCACTCTAGCCTGGGTAACAAGAGCGAACTCCACCTCAAAACAACGACAAGAAAAACCGTGCCGACCATTCCCTTTCACTCTGAAGTGAAGGGTTGTTTCTCTCATAGAAGTGATGAAGGAGGCACTTTGGGGTCCCGGTTTTCTTGTAGGGGACATTTGTCTTTGGGATGGGGATGGAAGCTTCTCTAATTCATTGCAGTGTTCCAACCTTGAGGTCCTCATCTGTCCCAGAATGAGAGCTTAGTAACTGTGGCATGAGTAAAATGGTGTCTGCTGAGGGGGTGACAGGTACATTCTGAAGACATTAGGCAGATACCTGTGGATTTTGGGGGCTGCAGGGCATTGTGTACAGACATGTGGAGGGTCAAGGGGGTGCTGTTTGCAAACTGACTCCCAGGCTGTGACATTTATTCTAGAGATAATCCTGAATTCCTGAACTTGGGAGTTCTGAGGTGGGTCCTCTATGCTGATTGATTCCTCACGTGTTCATTCTAACATTTACTGGCCACCTACTATGTGCTGGGCAGTGAACAAAAATAGACTCGGCTCCTGTAATGAAATTTATCTAGCAGTACATGGAGGATCATCTATGAGAGGGTCAAGAGAAACCCCAATTTTTTTTTTTTTTGAGACAGTACTTCGCTGGGTTGCCCAGGCTGGAGTGCAGCGGTGCAGTCACAGCTCTCTGCAGCCTCAAGCTCTCAGGCTCAACTGATCCTCTGTCCTCAGCCTCCTGAGTAGCTGGGACTACAGGTGCACCCAGCTAATTTTTAAATTTTTTGTAGAGACTGGGGTCTCGATTTGTTGCCCAGGCTGCTCTCAAATTCCTGGCCTCAAGTGATCCTCCCTCTTCAGCCTCCCAAAGTGCTAGGATTCCAGGCGTGAACCACTGTGCCCAACTGAAACTCAAATCTTTTAAAGGCCTTTGCTTACCCTTATCTGTCTACGATACAGAAGAAAAATGAAAAATCCCCCTCTTTGTCCTGCTCCCTCATTTACTTTTCTGAATATATTTAGATCATCAGATGATATAATCTTTTGAGTAAAATGAGCCAACGTAACCTTGAGTCTTTTCTCTTATTCATGGGGAAAGTGTCTTGAAATTCAGATGGATGGTCACGAGCCTTGAAGCCCAGGGCCTGGAGTCCAGGAGAGGCTGACAGCGGTGGACCAGGCTGGTCTTTGCGCCAACAGTGGTGGTCTCTTAGCACATACCACCACCACCCAACACCAGCTAACACTGAAAGCCGGGAGCGGTCCTCTGTCTCTTCATGCAAACCTTCAGTCCCTCTGTAATCCATCCCCTCTCTTCTTTTCAGCGGCTTCTGTCTTGGCCCAGACCGCTGCCATCTTTTCCCTTGACAGTTGCACAAGCTCCATGACCTCTGTCCCTGCAGCTGCTCTGGCCTTGCAGTCCATTTCCCATATGCATCCAGAAGGATCTTACAGAGACCCAAAGCTGACCAAGTCCCTATTCCCCGCCCCCACTTAAAATTCTTCAGTAGTTTCAACTGCTCCTTAGCGAAAACCAGGCCTTGCATGGTGTGGCTCAGAGGTCCTTGGCTGGCTGCCATCAGAATCTCCTGGGGAATCTGGATAGAATGCTGATTTCCAGGCCCCACCTGAAAGGAATAATATCAAAATTTCTGGAGGCAGGGGCCAGGGCACAGTGTGTTTTAGTGCCCCAGTGCGGTTGGTGGTGAGACATACTGGTCTAACCCCTTCTCTGGACTCATCACTCTCTCCTGCTGCTTTCTACTCTGGCCTACTCTTTTTTCCTTAGTTCCTGTTCCTCTTAGTCCCCTCTTAACATGGCTTCTACCTGCTCTTCCCTTGCCCTTCTCTTCCACGTTCCCTTCCTCTCTCTGTCCAGCTAATTCTCTTTATCCTTTAAGACTTTTAAGGCTCATACCAGGCCAGGCATGAGCTCATGCCTATCATCCCAGCGCTTTGGGAGGCCGAAGCAGAAGGATTGCTTTAGGCCAGGAGTTTGAGACCAGCCTGGGCAACATGGTGAGACCCCATCTCTACAAAAAAAATAAAATAAAAATTAGCCAGCCAGGCATGATAGCTCACGCCTGTAATCCCAGCACTTTGGGAGGCTGAGGCAGGTGGATCACCTGAGGTCAGGAGTTTGAGACCAGCCTGGCCACTGTGAAGAAACCGTGTTTCTACTAAAAATACAAAAATTAGCCAGGTGTGGTGGCGCACGCCTGTTGTCCTAGCTACTTGGGAGGCTGAGGCAGGAGAATTGCTTGAACCCTGGAGGTGGAGGTTATAGTGAGTTGAGATCACGCCAGTGCACTCAAGCTCTGGGTGACAGAGCGAGACTCTGTCTTTAAAAAAAAAGACTCACCATTTTTTCAGGGATACTTTCTAGCCCTAAGTTAAGTCAGATTTTCTCCTCTGCCATTAGTTCTGATGGTATTTGTTTAAGCCCAGCAAGGGCTGGTAGGCACAGGGATCATCGCTTCCTATCTGATAGCTCACCAGGGCAGCCCAGTAACCATCAAGATACATCCCCAGCATCTCAGGAGACCCAGGGGAGGAGTGAGAGAAGGGAGATCCCGAGCCTTGGGTGAGCCCTGAGCTGGAGGCTGCAAGGGCAGGGGGTTTGGAAGCCCTGAGGGGTCACTAGGGTCAGGCCAGCTGCACCCTCTCCCTCCTGCAGTTGGCTCTGTCTGGAGTCACATCAGGCCTGAGTGGCATGATCAATATCTCTTTATACCAGTGTGACATGGGGTCACATTCTTCTAGACCAGAGCCTGAGAGAGGCTTAATCATCAGCACACCCAGAGTGGGGTCTGCACGCCCGCAGGCATTTGGAAATGACTTCTATAGCAAACAGGCGATGGTAAAGATGCTCATATGTCTGTCGGTGTATTACATAAATGTCCCTTGGCAAGTGATGCTGATTTTCCATTTACAGTGTGGTGTATCTTTAAAAATGAATTGGGCCGGGTGTGGTGGCTCATGCCTGTGATCCCAGCACTTTGGGAGGCTAGGTGGGAGGATCACTTGAGTGTAGGAGTTCAAGACCAGCCTGGGCAACATAGGGAGACCTCCATCTCTACAAAAAATAAAAAAAAAAGTACCCAGGTGTGGTGGCATGCACCTGTAGCCCCAGCTACTCAGGAGGCTGAGGCAAAAGCATCACCTGAGCCCAGAAGGTCAAGGCTGCAGCAAGCTGTGATCATACCACGGCACTCCAGCCTGGGCAACAGAGGGAGACCCTGTTTTACAAACAAAAACAAAACAGACAAACGTTTTAAAAATGAATCAGTTTAAGCTTAATGTGTTTTATGGAAAACTGTGAGTAATGAGTAGAACAGGGGGGTGCACACACAGAAGTGATCACAGTGGTGTGACTCACACTGGGGGCCCACCTAGGTCCCCTTTGCTGGATCATGTACCTGTCTCCTCCAGCTATCATGAGTGCAGGCTTCGAATGACTTTCTTCTGGGTTTCACCCAAGAGCCTCCCTTAGAAAATCCCTAGCACAGCCAGGCAGGGTGGCTCAAGCCTGTAATCCCAGCACTTTGGGAGGCCGAGGTGGGTGGATCATCTGAAGTCAGGAGTTCGAGACCAGCCTGACCATGATGGTGAAACCCCATCTCTACCAAAAATACAAAAAATTAGCTGAATGTGGTAGCAGGAGCATGTAATCCCAGCCACTCAGGAGGCTGAGGCAGGAGAATGGCTTAAACTCAGGAAAGCAGAGGTTGCGGTGAGCTGAGATTGTGCCATTGCACTCCAGCCTGGACAAGAGTGAAACTCTATCTCAAAAAAAAAAAAGAAAGAAAGAAAGAAAATTCCTAGTACAAGAATCCACACTCTAGCCTTTGCTTCTAAGTAACCGGATCTAAGGCGGTGATGTTCAGGGAATGCGGCTTTAATCCGACTGTCCTCTTGGTCTGTCTCGGAGGAACTGTGGCCCAGTGATCAGGTGGCACTTGCCCCAGGTTGCCCTGTGACTCCCTGGCAGAGCCAGGTGGAGGAAACAAAAGATAAAGGAAGATGCGCCAACGTCTTTTCCTCACTCGCTGGTGTGTTAGTGGGACCGGGTTTGCCACTCTAGCAGCAGGGTCTTGGTGTGGGGAAAATAAGTCAGTTCTCTTTCCCAGGAGGCGTCGTGAAAAAAGGATTTGCTCTGGTAGCAAGCAATCTGAGAGGCACTCATGAATATACATGTAAAGATGTAATAATACATTTCGTATGTGTGTGTATATATATATATATACATAAATATAAATATATGTTGGTGTATATGCTATACTTGACCTCAATTCACCAGGAACGTGAGGCAGCTGGTCCTTCAAATGTTTTCATTTAAGGGCCAAGGGAAGTGCTTTGCAAACCTTGCTGTTTATTGGACTCACCAGGCATCTTTTTTTTTTAGACAGAATCTCACTCTGTTGCCCGGGCTGGAGTGCTGTGGTGCAGTCTCGGCTCACAGCAACCTCTGCCTGCCGGGTTCCAGTGATTTTTCTGCTTCAACCTCCCGAGAAGCTGGGACTACAGGCGCCTCCACCATGCCCAGCTAATGTTTTGTACTTTTTTTTAAGTAGAGAGGAGGTTTCGCCATGTTGGCCAGGCTGGTCTCGAACTCCTGACCTCGTGATCCACCCACCTCGGCCTCCCAAAGTGCTGGGATTACAGGCATGAGCCACGGCACCTGGTCTCACCAGGCATCTTTTAGCACCTATTGGAGGGAGCCGTCCCCAGAGGTACTGATTTAATTGGTTTAGAGTAAAGAAATCCCCAGTGCTATGCCCTTCTACTTCCTGCAGCCTGATTTCTCTGCAGCCCTGGCATTGCTGCAGATTGATCGTGCTTAAGCCTTTGCTGTGTTATCTGTGTCTGTCTCCCTTCATTCTCTAGCTCTGGGCTACAGAATGAGGTAAGATGATGGTGAAGGGTATGACTGTTCCACTCCCAGCTCTGCCACTTACTGGGGGTGTGACCTTTGACAGGCTGCCTAACCTGGCTACCCCTCTGTTTTCTGATCTATAAAATGGGGATTGCTGTGAACCGAAGCAGACAATACTCTGATGAAAACTATCTCAAATGCCTCCATTCTTCCATGTTCCCCTTGCTCTTGTGGCATTTCGTGCTGCACACAGCGGAGTCCATGTACAGCTCTGGCAGGACGTGAATCAGGAAGAGCTTTGGTTTGCTGTATGAGGGTGGGGCGGCCCTGGCAGTCCTCCTGGGGGGAACCCAAGTATCCCCACTTTGCCTTTTCCTCAGGGGGTCTTAGGGCTCCTGGAGAACCAGTGTCTCGTCCTGCTGAAGCCCCCACCTTGGACTTGACCCTCCACGCCTGGCCTTACCTTGAGCTTCCTGGCCCTCTGTCCTTCTCCCTCCCTGGGCTGTGGACCGAATGCCTGGATCACCCACCCAGGTATGTTCCGGAGCCTGGTCTGAGCCCCTATTCCCCTTGCCCCAAGCATCCTCATTGGTGTTTCCAAGCAGTCTCCAAGCAGATCATGAGCCTTGGAATTATTCATACTCCCTGCCCTCAGAGGAGTCAGAGAGCTGGAGGCTATGGGGCTGCCAAGGGGAAGAGAATGCTATACTGTCATCTCGGCACCCCCCTCACTGGAGATTTCCCTGCCAGCCCTGGAGGCTTGAGGCTTCTTGGCGAGACCTGGAGCGGGGATGAGAACGCCCTTGAAAACAGCACCCCTCACTCCGCTGTTAATGACCTGAGTATCTGCTGTGGGCCAGGCACTGTGCTGAGCGTGGGGGACAAAGCAGTGATGAGACAGACATAAATGCCTGCCTGTTGGGAGCTTCCACTCCAGAGAGGCAAGACAGAAAGAAGTGCACAGAAATAAATAAGAAAACAGCAGATAATGTTTAGTGATTCAAGAGCTGAAGGCAGGCAGCTCATGTAGACCAGAAAATTTGGGGGAGGCTTCTCTGCTGACTTAGGAGTTGGGGCTGAATGAAGAGAAGTTAGTTACACCAAGATCTAAGGATGTTCCAGGAAGAGGGAACTGAACATGCAAAGGTCCCACTATCCCGAGGGGTGAGAGGTGAGCTTGTTTCGTTGTGGGGGAAAAGAAAGGGCACTGGTTTGGGACATGAAACCAACCTGACAGTTCTTTTGAGCTCTCTGCGAGGGCCGGGACCCAGTGGTCCATGTCTTCCTGTCCTCCCACAGTGCCTGCAAAGAGCCTCACATGCTCTGTGTACTCAGTGAACACACTGAGACAGGTAGCCACCTGTGGAAATGGGGACACACATGCCCCACCTCTTGGGGCATTCAGAGAAGTGGAGAACTGGCTCTGTCCCAGGCCCTGGGGCGTAGCTGATCAGTTGTAGCTGTGGCATGGTCTGAGGGTTGAGAGGGATCCCAGCCCAGACCAGCCCTTTAACTCAACACCGTGGCTCCTGACCCATGGTTTCCACCCTCCCTCCCACAGCAGGGGCAACAGAAGGCCCTTTGATCAGGGGTGTCCTTCTTGCATTAGACGCAGGGGGAGAGAGGTATTGAAATACCAGCTTCCAGTGAACTCATAATTTCCTGGTTTTTAAAAATCTTTGTTTAAGGAGGTTTTTTTTTTTTTTTTGAGATTCTTTTTGTGTTCCTTTTTTTTTTTTTTTTTTTAATTCTGAGACGGAGTTTTGCTCTTGTTGCCCAGGTAGAGTGCAATGGCGTAATCTCAGCCGCTGCAACTTCTACCTCCCAGGTTCAAGCGATTCTCCTGCCTCAGCCTCCCGAGTAGCTGGGATTACAGGCATGTACCACCACGCCCAGCTAATTTTGCTTTTTTACTAGAGATGGGGTTTCTCCATATTGGTCAGCCTGGTCTCAAACTCCCAACCTCAGGTGATCCGCCTGCCTCTGCCTCCCAAAGTGCTGGGATTATAGGTGTGAGCCACTGCACCCTACTTTTTTTTTTTTTTAAGAGATAGGGTATTGCTCTGTTGCCCAGGCTGGAGTACAGTGGCTCGATCATAGTTTACTGCAGCCTCAAACTCCTGGGTTCATGCAGTCCTCCCGCCTCAGCCTCCTCAGTAGCTGGGACTACAGGTGTATGCCACCACACCCGACTGATTTTTTGATTTTGTAGAGATGGGATCTTGCTGTGTTGCAGGGGTAGTCTCAAACTTCTGGCTTCAAGCTATCCTCCCACCTCTGCCTCCCAAAGTGTGGGGATTATAGGGATGAGCCACTGTACCTAGCCTGTTTAATAAGTTTTTGAAAGCATACTATTCATTATATTTTTGTGTATTCACAGATACATTCGACCATCACCGCAGTCAATTTTAGAATATTTTCATCACCTCAAAAAGAAGTTGTATACCTTTTAGATATCACCTCCCCTATTTTCCTGTTCTCCTTCAGTTCTAACCAGCCACCAATCCACTTTCTTTCTATGGTTTTGTCTCTTCTGGACAGTTCATCTAAATAGAATCATAGAATATGTGGTCTTTTGTGCCTGGCTTCTTTCACTTAGTGTAATAATTTCAAGGTCCATCCACAGCATCGCATGGATCAGTGCTTCATTCCTTTTTATGGCCGAATAATACTTCATGACATGGATGTGCCTATTTTATGTATCTATTCATCCGTTCATGGATGTGTGAGTTGTTTCTATCTTTTGGCAGTTGTGAATAATGCTGCTATAAACATTCGTGCACAAGCTTTTTGTGGATGTATGTTTTCATTTCTCTTGGGTGTATGTCCAGGAGGGAAATTGCTGGGTCACAGGGGGACTCTACGTTTAATTATTTGAGGAACTGACAGACTTTTTCACAGTAGCTGCATTTTATCTTTCCACCAGCCATCTATCAGGGGTCCGACTTCTCTGCTTCCCAAGGTTTTAATTTAATGCCTCTCCTGGTGCCTAGCTCCTAGGAAGCGTCCAGTGGTGAAATTCTGTAGGACTAGACCAGGTTCCTAGGGGGCCAGGGCTCCTGGGTCTAGGCTAGGCCCTGCCAGAGGTTCTGGGACAGGCTAGGGCCAGGGCAATGGGTTGGGTGAGGTGGAAGGAAGTGAGGGCACCTGCTTTGTGGCTTCCTGGTTTGAGACCACGGAAGCCAGAACTGAAATGAATGGAAGAGAGATCCCTGTTTAATGCTGTTTTCTGCACAGTGGAATTCATGATGCTGGAGTGATTTTAGATGGCTCTGTCTTTAAGTGACGTTAAATCACTCAGTGGGAAAGTGATTTCCTTTTCAGTTCTCTTTCAGTTCTTCTGATTCCGTCAAGGGGGCAATCTTAGCTGAGGCTAAGGTGTTTAATGTCTCTTTAACTCTAGTTTCCCTTCTTTAACTTAGAGCAGGTCTGCAGCTTAGTTCCTATGGCGGGCAACAGCCTTGAACCAGAATTTGTGAACTTTGGGGGTAGGGGGTATTTATTTTCACAATTAATTTCTATTTATGGCAAATGATGCTGATTTTCCATTCCCAGGGAGCCAAAATACTTCTTTTTAAAATAAATGTATTTATGTTAGAAAGTGGGTTGATTTAAGGACAGTTATGAAGGAAAATGTTCCAGCTGTACTCGAGAAGGTGGTAGACAGATGACTGAAGTTTGGGAACCCTTGTTCTAAAGTTTAGGGTCCAATAATCAGATGCGTCATGGCAGTGGTGAGGTCCCCAGTCCTGGGGCATGTTCAGATGGAAACTGGATGCTAGAAAAATAATCCATGCAGCAGCTGGGGGCGGGGTGTTCTCATGATCACACCAGCGCCTTTCAGCTGAGACTGCATGCGTGCACGATTCCCATTTTGTTGAGTCAGTTTCCCAGTTCCACAGCCAGACAATGTCATTAAGCAGATGCAGCAGCATCAGAAGCACTCCAGTGGGATGGGCGAGGGGTTTGGGAGGACTGCCTTTTTTTCCCGCTTGGCCACCCCAAAGCGCCCTAGGCATGCTCGTAGGGAAATGTTACTGTGAAATTCCAAGTTCCTGGGAATGGGTTTCCATGGTGCTAGCTCAGGATCTGCCCTGGTGTTGGACTTTTCATGGTGGTGTCACTTCCTGTTGGATTCCCCCCACCCCAAGTCCCCAGTTAAGGGGCTCAACCTTCCAGCTCTGAGGCTGGTGAATCCATGTAGGCTGGGTACCCTGAGGGGGCGATGCTGCATTAGTCAGGTTCTGCAGAGAAAGCAACAGCGTGCATATATAGAGACTGTTTGTTTTAGGGAATTGGCTCATGGGATTATGGAGGCTGGCAAATTCAAAATCTGCAGGGCGGGCCGGCAGGCTGGGAGACCCATGGATGAGCTGATGCTGTAGTTCTGGTCTGAAGGTCATTTGCTGGCAGAATTCCTCTTGCTCAGAGGAAGTCAGACTTTTGCTCTACCAGGTCTTCAACAGGTTGGATGAGGCCCACCGCATGAGGGAGGGCAATCTGCTTGACTCGGAGTCCACTGATTCGAATGTGAATCTCATCCCAAAACACCTTCACAGAAACGCTGTGACCCAGACAAACTGACACATTAAGTGAATTATCTGAGCTGCTTTCGTTGCAGCCGACACATAGCATGAAATAACATAGAATTCCTTACAAATCACTGCCTTTTAAATTCTCTTTCACCTCTTCAAAGAGGAAATCTCAGTTTTGTGCTAATGTGTGTTTAAAACTTCCCAACATGTGTGACATCCTGTTTTAGCAAAGAAATAGAAACCTAGCCTTGGACTCAGAGCTTTTGAGCAGCAAGAGCTTGGAGCTGGAATTTAATAACAATGTTTTGTTTTCATTGTATTTATTTTTTTCCAGCACCCTCTATTTATGGCAGGTGATGCTGACTTTCCGTCTCAGTTGTGATATATGGTTTCCTTTTATAAAAATTTAAGTTTAAAAAGTGAGTAAGCTAAGCAGGAATGGCAGATTTGGGAAAACGTCGACATAAGCGAAGCTGGGACAGTGCCTGAAATGTCCTCTGTTTGCCCAAGTGCCCTGAGCTGCCTGTTGTCCGTTTGCATTTCTTGCCCTCCTGGAGACTGCCCTGGTAGTTTATTTCCATTTGGTGGCTTCCTCTCTGAGACTGGTGGTAGTGGATGGGAGGAGAGAACACTGGCTCTCTGGGGAAGAGAAAGGCCAGGGGGTGGCTGTTCTATGACGACTCCTTAACTGCAATGCTAGTGATGACTGGTAATGAGGCAGGAGGTGGGACTGGGAGGGAAGGCTCACACCTCAGACCACCAGACTAGCTAAAGTAGGAACAGGGCAGAAGTACCTTTTTTTTTTTTTTTGAGACAGAGTCTCACTCTGTCGTCTAGGCTGGAGTGCAGTGGTACGATCTCGGCTCACTGCAGCCTCCACCTCTTGGGTTCAAGCGATTCTCCTGCCTCAGCCTCTGGAGTAGCTGGGATTACAAGCACCTGCCTCCACGCCCAGCTAATTTTTGTATTTTTAGGAGAGACAGGGTTTCACCATGTTGGCCAGGCTGGTCTCGAACTCCTGACCTCAGGTGATCCACCCACCTCTACCTCCCACAGTGCTGGAATTACGGGCATGAACCACTGCACCTGGCCAGAAGTACCTTTCCATAAGGCATGTTCACACAGAAGTGACTGCTCCTTTCCAATGCAACTGCCTGATGCCTCCCTTTTCCTAGAAATTTATGCATAATCCACCCCCTAACTTGTATATACTTAAAAGTGGGTATAACTATGACTGCTGAACTGCCTCTGGACATACTGCCTATGGGGTACCCCTGCCCCCCCAAGGAGCAGTCCCTCTGCTGCTGCTGTACACTGTCACTTCAATAAAAGTTGCTAACACCACCAGTTCACCCTTGAAAGTTGCTAACACCACCAGTTCACCCTTGAATTCTATCCTGGGTGAAGCCAAGAACCCTCCTGGGCAAAGCCCCAGTTTGGGGGCTCACCTGCCCTGTGTCAGTAAAACTTCGTAGCATTTGCTGTGTGCTAGATGCTGTTCCCACTACTTTCACTTCATTATCTGCCAACAGTCCAGGGCGTAGGGATACCAATGTCATCTCCACTTTAGAGATGAGGGGAACAGTACGGGCACTGTGTGGTTAAGTTGCTAGTCTACGTCAGTCTGGCTCAAGTCTGTGCTCTTACCTCATTTTGCTCAAATTACTTCCTGCTACCCAGTGGCCCCTTCCTATGTTAACTCCCAGATTAATCAGGTGGGGGCCCTGGTTTCCTAGTCCTGAGAGTCCTTTGGCCTGGCTGAGTTGTAGACAGTGATGCACAGCCTTTGACTTGCCAGCAAAGATCCATCTACAAAAATGATAGGTCTTGTTACTTACAAAAGAGGAAGAAGTGGCTGGGTGCATGGCTCACGCCTGTAATCCCAGCACTTTGGGAGACCAAGATGGGTGGATCATTTGAGGTCAGGAGTTTGAGAACAGCCTGGCCAATAGGGTGAAACCCCATTTCTACTGAAAATTCAAAAGTTAGCTAGATGCGATAGTGCGTGCCTATAGTTCCAGCTCTTGGGAGACTGAGGCAGGAGAATTGCTTGAATGCAGGAGACGGAGGTTGCCGTGAGCTGAGATTGTGCCACTGTACTCCAACCTGGGTGACAGAGTGAGACCCCATCTCAAAAAAAAAAAAAAAAAAAAAAAGCAAGAAAGAGGAAAAGCTATTAAACTAAGAGTGACTGATGGCCTGGGGATTATTGAAAGTCATCAAGACAGGGTACTCTGTGAAGGAAAGAACATTCCTAAACTAATGGGTGTGAAGCAGGGGAACGCCCTGCATTTGACACCTGCCTCACCCGGAGCAACTTAACAGACATGCTGTGTGCCTGTGGGTGTATCATTAACCCTCTCTGGGCTGCAGTGAGGTTTTACTGGGTGGCATAATTATAGGAACTCTTTGGATGACAGCAGCCAGCGGTGAGCTTTTTAATTGACAGGGTCAGGCAGCAGTCATTGGCAGGACGGCAGTTATTAGCTGCTCCGTGAAAGGTGCGCGAACTAACAAACATCTAACAAGTATTTGCTGAGCAACCCTGGGCCCTGGGGAAGGTGAGTGAGTCATGGTTTCTGTCCTTGAGGAACTCTGAATCAGATAAAGCAGTATCTCCACTGTATCAGTTAGCTCTTGCTGAGTAACAAACTACCCCAGAATGTAATGGCTTAAAATAGGAAACACTGATTTTGTTGATGAGTCTGTAGGTGGGGAATCGGGGCTGAGCTCAGCTGGGTGGTTTTTCTGATCTCAGCTGGGCTCATTTATGTGGCTGTGGTCAGCTAGTGGGTTAGCTGGGGGCTGGCTGGTTTAGGGTGTCCTTCATTGGTAAACCTTGTGTGTCTTCCAAGTGGTCTCCTCATCTTCCAGCAGGCCAGCCTGGGCTTTTTCACAGTTACTGGGCAGGGAGAGAGAGTGGATGTGCATGAGGCTTCTTGTGGCTTTGGCTCAGAATTGGCACAATGTCACACTTCTGCTACCTTTTATTGACCAAAAAAAAAAAAAAAAAGGCAGGGTGCAGCGGCTCACTCCTGTAATCCCAGCAGTTTGGGAGGCCGAGGCAGGCAGATCACAAGTTCAGGAGTTCGAGACCGGCCTGACCAACATGGGGAAACCCTGTCTCTACTACAAGTACTAAAATTAGCTGGGTGTGGTGGCACACACCTGAATCCCAGCTACTGAGGAAGCTGAGGCAGGAGAATCAATTGAACCCGGGAGGCAGAGGTTGCAGTGAGCAGAGATTGTGCCACGGCACTGCAGCCTGGGGTGACCGAGCTAGACTCCGTCTAAAAAAAAAAATCACAAGGCCAGCTGGGGTTTAGTGGGTGGAGAAACAGGGTGCACCTCTTGATGGGAGGATTTGATCTGCTAAAATTTTGTTCGAATTTTTTCCACTTGTGCACATGAAGGGATATTGGTCTGTCTTTTCCTTTCCTGTGTAACGTGTGTGTCTGGTTTTGGAATCAAGGCAATGCTGGCCTCACAGAATGAGTTGCGGGTGTCCCCTCCTCTTCAGTTTCCTGGAACAGTTTGTTTAGAATTGGTATTATTCTTCCTTAAGTGTTTGGCAGAATTCACCCACGAAGCCATCTGGGCCTGGAGTTTCTTCTATGAGAAGGGACTCCAGGCCCTGGATAAACATTTTTTTCTCCTTTTATTGCCAGCTTTTAAAGAAAGTCTAGCTTCATTTTTTTACTTGTTATTAGCCCTTTAGCTCCCTAAATCTGGCCCCTTTAGTCGTTCGTTCAACACATTTCACTGAGTGCCGTCTATCAGGAAGAGGTGTTCTAAGTGCTGGGAATACCGTCCTGCAGAAACAGGGCAGGCCCCAACACTGTAGCAGGCAGATACATCATATCCAAGGAAACAACTACAAGGTAACATCAGACCCTGAGAGAGGCTACAGGGAGAAAAATAAAGGGCTTTAGTTGCCTTCCCTAAAATTGTGGTTACCGAGTTGGCTGATGACCTAATCCTCCCTCTTGTCCCTTTTCCTAGTCTCTTCTCTCTTGGCTTTTGGGTCCCACCATGCACTCTTGGTTGTCCTCCCACCTCTGTGCCCACTCCTCTGTCTCCTTCCCTGGCCTTCTCTCCTCCATCCTTTCTTCTCCCTTAATGCTTTCTCCTCACGCAGGATTTCGTATCTACCAGTGGCTTCGTCTGCCATCTGTGTACCCATGACACCAGGATTTCTGTTTCTAGCCCCTGTTTTCTCCTGAGTGACAGTCCTGCCTCTATTTCCAGCCACCCGACCACATTTCTACCATGTCACCAATTTCTAAATCCAAATGAACTGTTTCCCTCATCCTTCAAACATGCTCCTTCTGCTCCCGTCCCAGTCGGATCATGGCACTAGAATCCTTTGCCCCATTCCCCAGCCCATCATCGAGTCCTGTTGCTTCTGCTTCTGGAAGCTTTCTCGGCTCTCTTCCTTCTGCCCACCCCTCTGTTCCCACCTCATTTGAGACCCTCATCATTTCCCAACAGGGCTGCGCCAACAGCTTCCCCAAATCTGCCTCCTGCTACTCCATCCTTCTGACTGTGCAATGCTTTTCTTCTAGAAGCAGATCATGCCTTTTCTGCTTACAAAGCTTTCCTAGCCCCCATGTCCTCCAAGATAACATTCACTCTCCTTCATGTGGTCTCCAAGGGCCTTAAGCTTCTTACCCAGTGGAGAGTCCTGGTCCATCTCGGGGCCCAGCCTGGTACACGCCCTCCTCCCAAGGGTGCCACTCTGCACCATGGGTTGTCCCGAACCCCTTGCCTGTGACACCCGCTCTGCACCACTCCACCCATGCTTAGAGACCTGGCTCAAGTGTCGCTTCCTCCATGAAGCTTCTAATGCTGCTCCCACCCCAACACAGGGCCAGTCACACCACAAGGGTCTCCCATCGCGGGCATCACTATCAGTTTCTACATCCTTGCGCTTTATAGACCCGGCAGTTTCAGGGCACACAGAGCATGTCATACTCATGCCCAGTACATAGCAGGTGCTCAATAAATGCTGGCTGAATAACTGCTCCGTTTTTTAAAGAATGGGCAATGGGCTAGTGATCAGAAGGCTGGGATTGGAGCCCTCGCCCTGCCGCCTGCATATTGGATGATGTGAACAAACTCCTTAACTTTGATTTCTCAGGTGCAAAGTGGATGATAGTCCTTGCCCGTCCTTCTGACAGGGCTGTCCCCTCACTGACAGGTATCTACCCTGCGTGCAGTGGTGGGAAGAGCCATCAGCCTGGAGGACTCGGGGGTAACCTGTGTTCTCTGCTTTCTTGTCCCCGGTGTGCTTTGCAAAGCATGTTCCCAGGATGTGGGACCTGGAGGAACAGCGTAGCAGTGGCCAGCATCTGAAGCTACATGTGTGGCCCTAGGTCTTTGGCTACCTCCCTGATCAGCTTTTAAAGTAACAGTACCCCAGAAAGGAATGGAAATTCAGATTTAAGCAGGCTACTTAATGGTTTCTCTGGGGCCAGGCTGCTTTCTCAGATGCCATCTCCAGCTCTTCCTAGCTGTGTGACATGGGGAAAATTGTCCAATCTCTCTGGGCCTTATTTTCTTTACCTGTAAGACAAGGCTGCCGGGCACAATGGCTCACGCCTGTAATCCCAGCACTTTGGGAGGCCGAGGCAGGCGGATCACATGAGGTCAGGAGTTTGAGACCAGCCTGGCCAACATGTTGAAACTCCATCTCTACTAAAAATACAAAACTTAGCCGGACGTGGTCGCAGGTGCCTGCAATCCCAGCTACTCAGGAGGCTGAGGCAGGAGAATTGCTTGAACGTGGGAGATGGAGGTTACAGTGAGCTGAGATCGCACCGCTGCTCTCCAGTCTCGGCAACACAGCGAGACTCTGTCTCAAAAAAATGAAAATAAAGCAGGGCTAATGAAAACACCTCCATCACAGTGTTTTGGTGAATAATGAGTAAATTAATCCAGGTAAAAGGGCTTGGAACAGTGCCTGGGACACACTAGGCAGTAAATGTTGGCTATCATCATTGTTGAAATTGTGGTTATTATTCCAAGAGATTGGAAGACTCAGGGCTGCACAGACAGAGTGATCCTCAGTGGCTTCTGCCCTGGGGCACTGCCAATTCCAGTGTCCCGCCTGTTGCCATTTCCGGAGAGAGCCAAATGCTGACTCTGTGCCAAGAGCTGCAGCTGAGAGCATGGAGCTGGGCCGTGCAGGGCAATGGCTCCTCCTTCCCCGTGGCATCTCAGACGCCTGAATATTCCTGGCTGGCTGGTGTCCAGATACTAGGGCAGGAGGCTGGGCTGACCTCTGCCTTCCTGAAAACAGAGGCCAAAGCCTCCGTCCCCTCGGAGTGCTCTGGGCAGTGGGGAGGGGCCTGGGTTCTGGCCAGCCTGGGGTTGACCCACCAGCCCCGCGGCAGGCCTGGGAGTCTTTCCAGGGTGGCCTGGTGACTACTCACCAGCCCGGCCCTCCCCAGGGTTCTGGGCCAGAGCCTCTCTGGCATTTGGAGCAGGAGCTGTGGGTGGAACACTTCTGAGTTGGGAGATTGGCTCGGACCTCTAGACGCCAAACATCTCAGGTCTGTATTGAAAGGTTCCACACCTCAGGATTGTCCTTTTGCCTGCAATTCCGGGAAAAGGCTCCAACTCAGGCTGAGAATCGGCTGTGGTTTAAATAGTAGGAAGAGCTCCGAGGGTGGGAATGGAGTTGGGCCGACGGAGCGGTCATCTCAACAGCATGTTCTCCCTCCGCGGGAAGCCAGCTGGGCTCCCTCACTCTTGTTCCCTGGCACGTAAGGAAGCATGTGCCAAAGCGACTTCCTTTGGCAACAGCAAGCCGGGGGATGGGGCTCACGGGTGGAGATTCGTGGTTGTTAGGAAGGAGAGGACGGAGTGGGGCGGAGGGGGGGGACCCTGACCCTGTCCGTGGGCAGATCCCATAGCCTTTTATTTATCCACGAGACCCTCATGGTGACTTTCCACGATCAACAGCAAACCAAATGTTGCTTCTGGAAGAGGGAGGGCCAGTAAGCCTCCAGACGGTTGTTTGTGTTTCTCCACACCCAGGGCTAGACGTGCGACACACACACACACATACACACACACACACTTTAAGCAAACATTGGACTAAGGCAAAGCAGGACAGCACCTCTGCTTAGGAAAGAGCGAGAAGATGTCAGTTCTCTTTGTTATCTGAGATCAGGATAGTCATTTCTGGAGCACTGTCCTTCCTGTCAAACTACAGAACTTAAAACTCCAGCTGGGCACTGTGGCTCATGCCTGTGATCCCAGCACTTTGGGAGGCTGAGGTGGGAGGATGGCTTGAGGCCAGGAGTTTGAGACCAACCTGGGCAACACAGCAAGACTCCATCTCTACAAAAAGTAAAATTAGGTGGACCTGGTGATGTCCAGCTGTAGTCTCAGCTACTGGGGAGGCTGAGGCAGGAGGATCGCTTGAGCCCAAGGGTTCGAGGTTGCTGTGAGATATGATCGCACCACTGCATTCCAGCCTGGGTGACAGAGAGAGATCCTGTCACAAAAAAAAAAAAAAAAAAAAAAAAAAAATTGAAACTTACCAAACCAGACCACAAATGTTCCACTTTGTGTGCAGAATTTCCATATACCACCCACACTTCCCAGTGCCTCACCCCTTCCTCCTCCCTCTTTTTTTCTTCCTCCTCAGCCCCACTCTCTCCAGTTCTTATGCCTGGAGGATGCTTGTTGCTGCTTGAAAAACCCATTTGCTGTTCTCCTACCCTGGTTATGGGTTCTTTAAAAGTAAATTTAAGGTGGTTCACCCCTGTAATCCCAGCACTTTGGGAGGCCGAGGTGGGCAGATCACGAGGTCAGGAGTTTGAGACCAGCCTGACCAACATGGTGAAACCCCGTCTCTACTAAAAATATAAAAATTAGCCGGGCATGGTGGCATGTGCCTGTAATCCCAGCTACTCCGGAGGCTGAGGCAGGAGAATTGCTTGAACCTGGGAGGCGGAGGTTACAGTGAGCCAAAAGGAAAGGAGGAAGGAAGGAAGGAAGGAAGGAAGGAAGAAAGAAAGAAATTTAAGTCTGAAGTTGTAATATCCTGTGTTCTGTATTATTTTATGTGATTATAGGTATTTCACAGAATGGAGAGTATTCAGGGCTTTAATCTGAAGACAGCTTACCATGGTGCCTATAATGCACTAAATTAAGGTTGGGGTATCTAGGCCATTTATTGTACTCAGTGAGATCCACCTCACCGAGTTTTCAGTCAGCTGAAAGGAAGGAAAGAAGGAAGGAAGGGAGGGAAGGGAAGGAAGGAAGGAAGGAAGTAAAGAAGGAATAAATTTAAGTCTGAAGTTGTAATATCCTGTGTTCTGTATTATTTTATGTGATTATGGGTATTTCACAGAATAGGGAGTATTCAGGGCTTTAATCTGAAGACAGCTTACCACGGTACCTACAATGCACTAAATTAAGGTTGGGGTATCCAGGCCATTTATTGTACTCAGTGAGATACACCTCACCAAGTTTCTGGATACCCAGAAAAGGTGATTAATTTAGAAATTAATTTCAAAAACAGAATTGAGCCCATTCTACCACATGTGCATAATTCCTTTCAGATATTAAGGAAAAACTTGATCCATAATCCAAACCAGTCTCAAAGTTAGATCAATAAACACAGCAAGCACTTCAGCTTGGGCTGAGCTAATAGGATGAAAAATGCAGCCAACCCTATGAAGGCTAAAGCATGTTTTTTTTTTTGTTTGTTTGTTTTGGTTTTTTTTTTTTGAGACGGAGTCTCATTCTGTCACCCAGCCTGGAGTGCAGCGGTGTGATCTCAGTTCAATGCAACCTCTGCCTCCTGGGTTCCAGCGATTCTCATTATTCTCCTGCCTCAGCCTCCCGAGTAGCTGGGAATATAGGCACCCGCCACCAGGCCAGATAATTTTTTGTGTTTTTAGTAGAGACAGGGTTTCGCCACGTTGGCCAGGTTGGTCTTGAACTCCTGTCCTCAACTGATCCACCCACCTTGGCCTCCCAGAGTGCTGGGATTATAGGCATAAGCTATTGCACCCAGCCTGAAGCATGGTTCTTAATCAGGCCCTCTCTTAATTAGCCCAGTCATCTCTCAACCTTAGCGAATGGGCCACTGCAGAGAGAGGCTGCCTTCGCAGATTCCTCCCGCCTGGTACAAAGCCC
Organism: Ateles fusciceps; assembly: GCA_036589455.1. Lineage (NCBI taxonomy): Eukaryota > Metazoa > Chordata > Mammalia > Primates > Atelidae > Ateles > Ateles fusciceps. The sequence continues at coordinate 225,609 of JAZHEH010000903.1, forward strand.
AGTGAACACAAAGATGATCTGACACTGCATTGTGCTGTCTGTCTTGATCTTAATTAAGCTGATGTGTGGTTTTCACCAGGCCTTAAGCATGTGAGTAGGAAAGAGAGTTGTAGAAAAACGCCCTGTATTTGGAACTGGAAAACTAGTGAGTTGCAGTCCTGTGAATTTTGGCAAATCACCCAGAGCCATTTTAGGAGCCTTGGTTTCTCATCTGTAAAATGGGGATAATGACAGCTTGCTCTGCCAGCATCATAGGGTTGACATGAAAACCCCATGCAGGATGTGCTGTGTATTTTTCCTGACCTTAATCATGACCTTTTCCTGACCTTTAATCATGAGGAGACTCGTTTTCATGTGGCATAACCCCTATGGGCACCCCCTCCCTCAGGGATCTGCCTTATCACCTACACATCTTGGGGTTATGTTGAACCCCTGTGCCCTGCCTACGATTAGAAGCAAATTTGCTATCTTCTCTGAAAAGTGCCACACGTGGATTGCTTGTCCTACTTGTTCTATGACTCAGCAGTTGCTGAGGCTGCACCTGGCAGACAGCAGGGAAAGGCAGAGTCAGGAGAGAGACTACTAGCTGGATAATGTGCACTGTGAAGAATCAGGCTAACCACAGGCTTGTAACCAAAACCATACATGTGTTGCATTTGGGGTTCTGCAGCAGGAGTCTTGAAATGACTAAAAAAAAAAAAATTGGAAGGAACTGAAGAAATATGGAAAATAGATGGAACCACAGAGAGGAAGGAAGAAAAGATGGAAGAAAAGAAAGAAGTAAACTAGAAATGCTAGGGAAAAAGAAGTTTCAATCATAGTACACTATTTGGCTCTGTAGAGTACAATATTTATATAGCAATCGTGTAAATGCCAATTATTGATCTAAATGTAGACTGTATTGAAATGATGGAAGGAGGGATATAGGGGGGCAAATGATGATGAAAAAGAGAAACTTTTCTCTAAGCAGGAAGTTAATAATAATGTTAATCAAGAAATAGCAGTGCATGAATATTGTTTGGAAATACGGAGATGAGAAGTAGAGTAGAAACAGCTGAAAATATTAAAAGTGATTGCTTCCAGGTTGCAGGACAGCGGTAAGACAAAAGACTGTTTCGCCATATGCCTTTGGTTCTATTATCTTCTTTAAAAAATCGTCATTTTATGTAGAGCAAAACATTTTTAAAGAGAAGTTCTGCAAATCATAGGACTTTGATTTCTACGCAGAAACTTGAACATTTCATCCAGTTCAGTCTCCTACCTTCAAGTGGGTAAACGTCCAAACTTAGGTGGCCTTTTAGAATGTTCTGCTTGGCTCCTGAAGAAATTGAAGAAGGAAAAAGACACAGTTTGTATTCCACAGTGAAAGTTATGCTTCAAAGCGACAGAGGCTTTTGGGGAACATCACTGACTCTTGAAAGATTGTCATGGGCCTTCTGAGGGGTCTCCCACTGAGACAGACAGGGTGATTGGAGTAGTAGCCAGGAGACCCTGGTCTAGTCTTGAGCTTGTTCCTGCTTTGCTGTGAGATGGAGCAAGGCTTGGTCCTCCCCTGGTTTTCATTAATGCCTCTGGACAATAGGGCTTTGAGTTTTCCAAGGGCTTTTACTGCTCTATATTTCTAGAACTGGACAATGATAGCAAACAGCTGTCAGATGGGGAGACAGACAATAAACAACTGAGCGAATAAGATGCTTTCAGACCAAGCTAATCCTCCAAAGAAACTAAACTAGCGGGATGGGCTAGATTATGCTGGAGGGGGCGTGGCTACTTTACATGGTATGCTCAGGGGCACTTCTCTGGGGAGGTGATTTTGAATTGAGACAGACAATGCCAGAGAGCCAGCTGAGGGTGAAACGGAGAGACTGCTCCAAGGAACTGAGACAAAACCTGTCCCCCTAAAGCGGCAGAGCACTGAAGCCTGCAGGCACAAGGGCGGGTGTAGGGGTTGAGGTGTGGTGGGGAAAGGAGATGGATTCATATTTACTATTACATTTTTTGAAGGGAGAATAACTTTTTGTGAATGGCAAGGATTAATTCTGATGCCACCTTGGGCTTGATGGACCAGCCTTCATCTAACACACAACCCTGGGAGCCATTTGTTCTGTCATATCATCAGAGAGGGCAGGATGCAACATGGGTGTATGTGGTGGCAAGGAGACAGCATTACTTGGAAAAGCCCTGGGAATGGTGGAGGCCGGTCTCTACGGACCAGAATTATGTTTCTTGAGGGCAACTTATGTCATGTTAGGAGTCAAAGACATAACATCAAGGCTTCTCTGCCCACTCCCATAAATGCTTGAGTTGGTTCAATGCTTGGCCGGCCGCGGTGGCTCATGCCTCTGATCTTAGCACTCTGGGAGGCAGAGGCCAATAGATCACCTGAGGTCAAGAGTTCAAGAGCAGCCCGGTCAACACAGTGAAACCCTGACTCTACTAAAAATACAAAAATTAGTCGGGCATGGTGGCGCATGCCTGTAATCCCAACTATTCAGGGGGCTGAGGCAGGGGAATCACTTGAACTTGGGAGGTGGAGGTTGCAGTGAGCTGAGATTGTGCCACTGCACTCTAGCCTGGGCAACAGCAAGACTCCAACTCGAAAAAAAAAAACTGGTCCAGTACTTGATACCTTCTGAAGATCAAGGCTGATGCAGTATGAACAGTGCCCAATGAACAAGGCAGTAAATTAAATTGTTTAAATTACAAGCAAAATAAATGCACCTACTCTTTGATTCAACGCCTTCACTACTCGGAATTTGCCTTTCAATATATTAATGCAAGGTGTGTGCAAAGAAGTGTAAGTGGAAGGATGCTCGTTGGCAGTACCGTATAGAGCAGCGGAAAGTCTGGAAGTGACCTCAGTGGCTACCAGTAGTGAACTAGTGAAGTAAATTGTAGTGTAGCCGCACAATGGAACACCAGGCAGCCATTCAAGGAATGAGGTGGATTCGTAGGCACAGGGGAAAGAATGTTCTCTCAGGGGTATTATTAGAAAAGATGGTTGGAGGATGGGGCTTAGACTTGTGGCCAAGGAGCTTGCTGGAGCTCCCAGCTCCACACTACTGTCCCCTACTAGCCCTCAGCCCCTCCAGCCAAGGAAAGTTGACTGGGGCTCGGTGGGAGCAGCCATACCCAGGAGGAGGGGCAGGGAAGGGCAAAGCACTGCACCGGAGCCCGGAATAAATGCGCTCCACCAATCCAGAAAGCGGACAGTGGCGCTTCCTCCAATCAGGAGTGAAGGAATGAGTGAGGGGCGGGACAAGAGGCCTGGAGTGTTACTCTGGTACAGCTCCCTCTACACAGAAACGTGAAGAGTGAAGAGTAAGTGTTCTGCCAATAAATGTTTCTGGAAGGAGGCACAGGAAACGGAGAAGCGTGGTTGCCTCTAAGAGGGCACTGGCACACTGGCGTCGGGGGATGGTGACGCAGAAGGGAGACTGGTTTTGGTATAGAGATGCAGGAGTAAAGGGTTATTTTTATAACCTCTTAATCATTGGGGGGATTTCCGCTACTTATGAATAACTTCCTCCGAAGCCTCGGATGAAGTCACCAGCGATGTCCTGGGTTCACAAGCCCTAAAGTTGAGTTACCCCATTTTGGTTTTTATTGGAGATCTGAATTCCAGGTGTCATTACCAGAGAGTACTAAGTAGGAGACCTTTACTTCTCTATTTCCTTATTTTTTGGAGTGCCTAATGGTTCAAACCAACCTCCAGCCGCCTTTTCCCTCACACTGGACTCAAAACCTTACTTGACTTCTCATAAATACGTATCCCTTTCTCTATAGAAGCCTGTTTCTGATGTCTGAAATGTCCAAATGAAACCATTCCCAGAGCTTAAAGCAGTACGCCCCAGACATCAGCATTTGACAACCACCCTCAGGATTTCTGCTGACACTGAGGACCACCTGTCGTTTTACTTACATAACATTTTCCCTAAATTATTCACTTTAAAGCCTCAATAACTTGGTTTTAAAATGATACTTTATGTCACTACTTGAGGTGATGTTTCTTCCTTACAATAAAGAAAGGACCTTAAAAATAAATGTAATGAATTCAAAATGATGTTATTAAATTTTAGCTACAAATATGGTCTAACCGAAGATCTGCTTTCTCTTTTTTGTTAAAAAGAAATTAGCAAGTATTAGAGACTGACTAGCACCAAACTGGGTCTTTTCCTTGGTGAACCCAGAAGGATTGGAATGGGGACTTTTTCACCATGTGGTTCAATGTTGCTTATACCTTATCAACGCACTATCCAAAATCATGCCTTATAACATTGGAATTCCATCTGTTGCAAAAGAATGAGTTAAAACCTTTTTTTTTTTTTTTAAATTTTCTAGGAAGTTTTAGTTATATTTCCATATGCATTTGTGGCCCTGGTGAAGTTGGCATTTGGGCATTCCAGCTGATGTTCAAGTAGCAGGGCATTCAGCATGGTACATGAGCCCTTTTCTCCCCCCAGGGTCAGAAATGCATCTATTAACAAAAAAAAAGGAATGCATCATTTTGAGAGGCAGCAGCATATGATGGCAGCTAAGAATGACGCAGGCCTAAACAAAGGGGAGTTTGTCCTTTGTGAAAGAATTAGAAGAATCTCTAAGCTGGTTCATTGGGTCCTTCTAAGTGGTGATGCACAGAATCACAGCCAGGACCTTTCAGAACTGAGTTCTGCAGCCATACAGCTCATGCTTATTGTTAATGAGTCCTGCATCTCAAGGAGTGGCCCCTGTGTGAGCCCATGAGCCTTGATCCATTCCGTGGGGGGACAATGTGGGTGAGAATGAGCACGGTTAGAGAGGAGAGCTGGCAGTGAAAAGGGTTTGTGCAGTCAGTGCATGTCCACTAGAGGAGGGGGAAGAGTTGGTGCTAGAAAAAGGCTTTTAAAAATAATCCTATTTTGGGCCAAGCATGGTGGCTCATGTCTGTAATCCCAGCACTTTGTAGGGCTGAGGCGGGTGGGTGGATCGCCTGAGGTCAAGCGTTTAAGACCAGCCTGGCCAACATGGTGAAACCCCGTCTCTGCTAAAAATACAAAAATTAGCCGAACGCAATAGCATGTGCCTGTAATCCCAGCTACTGGGGAGGCCGAGGCAGGAGAATCGCTTGAACCCGGGAGGCAGAGGTTGCAGTGAGCCAAGATCCTACCATTACACTCCAGCCCGGACAACAGAGCAAGACTCTGTCTCAATAAAAAAAAAAAAAAAAGTTTGTGTTTCAGAAATATCAGTGAATGCTTAAACTCTGAGTAAAAGTTGCATGAGAGATAGGATCTTTACGTTATCTCATAATTCCTTCCCACACATGCCCAACATGGATGGACCTTTGAAACACTTTGCTGAATGCAAGAAGATAGACACAAAAGGCCGCATGCTGTATGATTCCAGTGATATGAAATATCTAAAATAGACAACTCCACAGAAACAGCACATTAGTTGTTGCTGGGGGTTGGGGAAAGGAGAATAGGGAATAGCTGCTTATTGAGTACAGAATTTACTTTGGGGGTGATGAAATGTTCTAGAACTGGATAGTGCTGATGGATATACACCATTGAGAATGTAATGTGTCTCATTTACACTAATAGTAAATTTTATGTGTATTTTACCAAATATCTCCTCTACAATTTTTTTTTTTTTTTGAGATGGAGTCTCACTGTCACTCAGGCTGGAGTGCAGTGGTGTACTCTCAGCTCAATACAACCTCCACCTTCTGGGTTCAAGTGGTTCTCCTGCCTCAGCCTCCCCAATAGCTGGGATTACAGGCATGAGCCACCATGCCTGGCTAATTTTTGTATTTTTAGTAGAGATTGATTGGGTTTCACCATGTTGGCCAGGCTGGTCTCGAACTCCTGGCCTCAGGTGATCCACCCACCTCGGCCTCCCAAAGTGCTGGGATTAACAGGCATGAGGCAGCACACCCGGCCTTACAAATTATTTTTTAATGACAAAGGGAAATGTACAGTGAAAGAATCTGGCAGAACACAACCCAGTGATCAAAGTTAGCATGACCGCGATGAGACACACTGGCATACGGAAACTCCTGGTGGAATCCATTGAGGGATCATGTGCGGTTCCTGCCAAAAAAAAGCGTAACCTGACTTGAATCATGAGGAAACATCCAACACAAATTTGAGGGACATTCTACAAAACAAATGGTCAATATTGTTTTTTTGTTTGTTTGTTTTTGTTTTTTGAGACGGGGTTTCACCATGTTGGCCAGGCTGGTCTCGAACTGCTGACCTCAGGTGATCCTCCCTCCTCGGCCTCCCAAAGTGCTGGGATTACAGGCATGAGCCACCGTGCCTGGCTGGTCAATATTCTTAACTAATATCAATGTCATGAAAAACAAAGACAGGCCTGAGGAAGCGTCCCAGATTAAAGGAGACCAAAGAGACCTGAAACTAAAATGCAGTGTATCGTCTTGGACTGGATCCTGGGGCAGGAGAAAGAAAGCCATATAGAATATTATTGGGATAATTGGAGAAATTTGACTACAGACTGTAGATATGATAGTTATATGGTATCATGTTAAATTTCTTCATTGTGATCATCACAGTGTAAGAAAATGCCCAATGGGGGAGCAGTGGCTCACGCCTGTAATCCCAGCACTTTGGGAGGCTGAGGCAGGCGGATTACCTGAGATCAGGAGTTCGAGACCAGCCTGGCCAAAATAGTGAAACCCCATCTCTACTAAAAATACAAAAATTAGCCAGGCGTGGCGGTGGGTGTCTGTGATCCCAGCTACTCGGGAGGCTGAGGCAGGAGAATCACTTGAACCTGAGAGGTGGAGGTTGCAGTGAGCCGAGATTGTGCCACTGCACTCCAGCCTGAGTGACAGAGTGAGACTCTGCTCCAAAAAAAAAAAAAGAAACAGAAAAAGAAAATGTCCTTGTTTTTCAGAAATACACACTAAAGCATTTAGTTATAAAGAGATATGGTTTAGGCAACTTTCTCAAGTGTTTCAGAAAAAAATGTGTGTGTGTGCATTAATCCATTAAAACTGGAGTACAGTTTCATCCCAGTGAACAGAAATTCTGATTTGCACTGTACTTCAAAACACTAAACTACAAATTAATTTTTTTCCCAAAAAATTTACTATCTGGTCACAAATTATTATAATAAAAGAAGAATGAACCAAGTGTTGATTTTAGGAGGTTGCATCTTCCAACCAGATCATTTGATGTGACATCTTGTCTTGACATTTGAGGTTTGTTGACCAAGATGATGGTCATAAAATACTCAAAGATGTTACCAGTTTTCCCAAGTGTGACTTTCAGTTGTTTGATATTTAAATCATTTTTTGAATGCTTTTTCCTCATTTATTTGGAACTTGTCCAACTCGGACAAGTACTCATGTCTTCATGCCTTCAGTGGCTTTTCATCTGATCTCCCTCGACATTTTCATCAACTTTGGACCACTGGAGTTCTGTTGTAAGATTTCCAATTCGGCCGGGCGCAGTGGCTCACGTCTGTAATCCCAGCACTTTGGGATGCTGAGGCGGGTGGATCACAAGATCAGGAGTTCGAGACCAGCCTGGCCAATATGGTGAAACCCCATCTCTACTAAAAATACAAAAATTAGCCAGGAGTGGTGGTGGGCACCTGTAGTCCCAGCTACTCAGGAGTCTGAGGCAGGAGAGTCACTTGAACCTGGGAGCTGGAGGTTGCAGTGAGCCGGGATCGCATCACCATACTCCAGGCTGGATGACAAAGCGAGACTCCATGTCAAAAAAAAAAAAAAAGATTTCCAGTTTCACTTTGCAGTTGCTTCTGTTGCATATCATTCAAACCGTCCTGCCAGAGTAAAGCATTACCCTGAAATTTCAGTGGTTTAACATCCAGAGGCTTATTTCCCCAATCATAATGTCCGTCCACGGTGTGAGGCTTCAACCTATGTGGCTGCACCATCCCCAGCTACCTCCTTAGGGAGAGTGTGGAGAACTCATACCTGCTCTCCTGTGCGTCGGCCCGGAAATGGCCGTGTTATGTAGTTGTGGCCCGTTGGTTAGAATTAGTCACGAGTTCCTAACCTAACTGCAGGGGAGTCCAGAAGATGTAGTCTTTCTGTATGATCGGACAGGGGAAAATGAGATGGCAGCTTTCTGTCACATGTTGTATTTTTGGGGGGTCCACTGTTGTTCAAATGGGAGTAGATATTGAGAAAAATGGTGTCTGAATGGGCATTTTATTTTATTTTTGTTTTTATTTTTTTGAAATGGGGTCTTGCTCTGCCACCCAGGCTGGAGTATAGTGGTGAGAACATGGTTTATTGCAGCCTCTACCTCCTGGGATCAAGCAATCCTCTGCCTCAGCTCACCAAGTATCTGGGGCCACAGGCATACGCCACAACACTAGGCTAGTTTTTTTTTTTTTTTTTTTTTTTAAGATGGAGTTTCACCATGATGGCCAGGCTGGTCTTGAACTTCTGACCTCAGGTGATCCACCCACCTCGGCCTCCCAAAGTGCTAGGATTACAGGCGTGAGCCACCGCGCCCGGCCGGCTAGTTTTTAAATGTTATGTAGAGATGGTGTTTTGCTCTGTTGCCCAGGCTGGTCTCAAACTTCAGGGCTTAAGCCATCCTCTTGCCTTGGCCTCCCAGAGTTGTGAGATTACAGGCATGAGCCACCATGCCCAGCTGGGGATTCATTTTATACATGGTCAGATTATCAGGAAATATTTCTGTATTGTGATCACTTTGGCTTTGTTATGAAGTAGGAGCTCTGATCAGGAATCCTCAGACAATGAGCTTCTGGGGCGTGGGGAATCAGGAACCGCATCTTAGCACACACAGAGCTACTCCTTCCTGCCCAAGAGGCACGGTGCTTTTCTGAATTAGGGATTCTAATGCGTCCTCGCCCTCCTCCTCCACAAGGAATATTAGGCGTCTGGATGCAACAGCAGACAGCCCCCCTCATGCCACACTTTTGTCCAGTAAAGTCTCCAGGCGTGAAAAGATGGGGAGAGCTGGTTTTGCTTTTCTAAGACTCCATGAAATGTTGCCTTTTTTTTTTTATACATATATTTTTTATTGCATTTTAGGTTTTGGGGTACATGTGAAGAACATGCAAGATTGTTGCACAGGTACACACATGGCAGTGTGATTTGCTGCCTTCCTCCCCCATCACCTATATCTGGCATTTCTCCCCATGCTCTCTCTCCCCAACTCCCCCCCCCCCGCTGTCCCTCCCCATTTCCCCCCCGACAGACCCCAGTGTGTGATACTCCCCCTCCCTGTGTCCATGTGTTCTCATTGTTCAACACCCACCTATGAATGAGAACATGCAGTGTTTGATTTTCTGTTCTTGTGTCAGTTTGCTGAGAATGATGGTTTCCAGGTTCATCCATGTCCCTACAAAGGATACGAACTCATTGTTTTTGATGGCTGCATAATATTCCATGGTGTATATGTGCCACATTTTCCCTGTCCAGTCTATCATCGATGGGCATTTGGGTTGGTTCCAGGTCTTTGCTATTGTAAACTGTGCTGCAATGAACATTCGTGTACATGTGTCCTTATAGTAGAACGATTTATAATCCTTTGGATATATACCTGGTAATGGGATTGCTGGGTCAAATGGAATTTCTATTTCTAGGTCCTTGAGGAATTGCCACACTGTCTTCCACAATGGTTGAACTAATTTACACTCCCACCAACAGTGTAAAAGTGTTCCTATTTCTCCACATCCTCTCCAGCATCTGTTGTCTCCAGATTTTTTAATGATCGTCATTCTAATTGGCATGAGATGGTATCTCAATGTAGTTTTGATTTGCATTTCTCTAATGACCAGTGATGATGAGCATTTTTTCATGTTTGTTGGCTTCATGTATGTCTTCTTTTGAAAAGTGTCTGTTCATATCCTTCGCCCACTTTTGAATGGGCTTGTTTGTTTTTTTCTTGTAAATCTGTTTTAGTTCTTTGTAGATTCTGGATATCAGCCCTTTGTCAGATGGGTAGATTGCAAAATTTTTTCCCATTCTGTTGGCTGCCGATTCACTCTAATGACTGTTTCTTTTGCCGTGCAGAAGCAGTGGAGTTTGATTAGGTCCCGTTTGTCTATTTTGGCTTTTGTTACCAATGCTTTTGGTGTTTTGGTCATGAAGTCCTTGCCTACACCTATGTCCTGAATGGTTTTGCCTAGATTTTCTTCTAAGGTTTTTATGGTGTTAGATCTTATCTTTAAATCTTTAAGTCTTTAATCCATCTGGAGTTAATTTTAGTGTAAGGTGTCAGGAAGGGGTCCAGTTTCTGCTTTCTGCACATGGCTAGCCAGTTTTCCCAACACCATTTATTAAACAGGGACTCGCTTCCACATTGCTTGTTTTTGTCAGGTTTGTCAAAGATCGGATGGTTGTAGATGTGTTGTGTTGCCTCGGAGGCCTCTGTTCTGTTCCATTGGTCTATATCTCTGTTTTGGTACCAGTACCATGCTGTTTTGATTACTGTAGCTTTGTAGTATAGTTTGAAGTCCGGTAGTGTGATGCCTCCAGCTTTGTTTTTTTTCGCTTAGGATTGACTTGGCTATGCAGGCTCTCTTTTGGTTCCATATGAAGTTTAAGGTGGTTTTTTCCAGTTCTGCGAAGAAGGTCATTGGTAGCTTGATAGGGATAGCATTGAATCTGTAAATTACTTTGGGCAGTATGGCCATTTTCACAATATTGATTCTTCCTAGCCATGGACATGGAATGTTTCTCCATCTGTTTGTGTCCTCTCTTATTTCGTTGAGCAGTGGTTTGTAGTTCTCCTTGAAGAGGTCCTTTACATTCCTTGTTAGTTGTATTCCTAGGTATTTTATTCTCTTTGTAGCAATTGTGAATGGCAGTTGGTTCTTGATTTGGCTCTCTTTAAGTCTGTTATTGGTGTATAGGAATGCTTGTGATTTTTGCACCTTGATTTTGTATCCTGAGACTTTGCTGAAGTTGCCTATCAGTTTCAGGAGATTTTGGGCTGAGACGATGGGGTCTTCTAGATATACAATCATGTCGTCTGCAAATAGAGACAATTCAACTTCCTCCTTTCCTATTTGAATACCCTTTATTTCTTTTTCTTGCCTGACTGCTCTGGCTAGAACTTCCAGTACTATATTGAATAGGAGTGGTGAGAGAGGGCATCCTTGTCTTGTGCCAGATTTCAAAGGGAATGCTTCCAGTTTTTGCCCATTCAGTATGATATTGGCTGTTGGTTTGTCATAGATAGCTTTTATCGTTTTGAGATACGTTCCATCAATACCTAGTTTATTGAGGGTTTTTAGCATAAAGGGCTGTTGAATTTTGTCAAAGGCCTTCTCTGCATCAATTGAGATAATCATGTGGTTTTTGTCTTTGGTTCTGTTTATGTGGTGAATTATGTTTATAGAATTGCGTATGTTGAACCAGCCTTGCATCCCCGGGATGAATCCGAGACAGTGTCTTATTATGTTGCCCGAGCTGGGCTCAAGTGATCTTCCTGCCTTCTCCCAAAGTTCTGGGATTATAGGCATGAGCCACCACACCCAGCTAAAAGGTGTTTATGTTTTATTGTAATTTTGTTTTGTCATTGACAGATTTTGAATTTCTCTTTCTTACCCTCTTCAGCACATCCTGCTCTGGGCTTTAAACGTGACCCCTCGCCTCGCCCTGCCCTGTGAAAATGTTGGTGCTTCTTGCTTTCATCATTGCCTTCCACATCACCTCTGCAGCCTTGCTGTTCATCGCCACCATCGACAATGTAAGTTTCCCTTCCTGCCACTCACGCAGAACCCCGGGTCCTGGAGTTAATAGAAGTGGGTTGTATTGGTCTGTTCTCATGCTGCCTATAAAGGCATTCCAGAGACTGGGTAGTTTATAAAGAAAAGGAGGTCTAATGGACTCACAGTTCCATGTAGCTGGGGGGGCCTCACAATCATGGCAGAAGACAAAGGAGGAGCAAAGACACGTCTTACATGGTGGCAGGCAAGAGACTGTGTGCAGGGAAACTGCCCTTTATAAAACCATCAGCTCTCTGTGAGACTTATTTACTACCATGAGGACAGTATGGGGAAAACCCACCCCCATGATTCAGTTACCTCCCACCAGGTCCCTCCCATGACATAGGAATTATGGGAACTACAATACGAGATTTGGGTGGGGCCATAGCCAAACCATCACAGGTTGAGAACCCTGCCAAGGTGATCACGATTTGGGATTGTCCTCCCTGCGAAGGCATGCCCAGTCTTCGAGCCAAGGCCTCAGAACTCTTGGCCTAAATGTGAAGGTTCAGGGCATCCTATGTTCAGGCTTTGGTGGCAGGTCCTGGCAGGCAGGGGCGTTTGTCCTCCATCTGTGATTCTTCCATAGAGCCTGGCTCTAGGAAGCCCTTTGAGGACGTTGTGTGACTTCAGGTTTCCTCTAGATCAGCGTTCTCAACCTTGTCACTATTGTCATTTTGGGCTGGATAATCCTTTGTTAATGGGGGCCTCCCTGTGCATTGTCGGAAGTTCAGCAACATCTCTGGCCTTATCTGCTAGATGCATTAGCACCCTCAGTCCTGGTTATGACAACCCAAAAAGTCTTCAGACATTGCCAGATGTCCCATGGAGAACAAAATCACCCTCTGTTGAGGGCCATTGCCCTAGATCTCCCGGGTGACCCATCCCAGGTGGCCTCTGCCCCAACCCCTGATATCTCCTTACCAACCAGGGTTCCTTGCTGCTAGCCCACCCAGACATGTCCTCCCCAGCAGAGCTCAGGCCTGGAACTTTCCAGACTCTACCTATGGCCCTGTGAAAAATTTAACATTTTCCTTTAGTATCCAGCTTGCAGCCATATGACAGGAATGTATTGGAAAAATAAATAACCTATTGGCATAGATTAATATCCCTCTAAGCAGGGAGTGATATTAGGGAAGCTTCTTTTTATTTTTTATTTTTGAGACAGAGTTTCACTCTTTCACCCAGGCTGGAGTGCAATGGTGCGATCTTGGCTCACTATTACTTCCACCCCCCGGATTCAAATGATCCCCCTGCCTCAGACTACCGAGTAGCTGGGATTATAGACACACTCCGTTACACCCAGCTAATTTTAGTATTTTTAGTAGAGGTGGGGTTTCTCCATGTTGGTCCGGCTGGTCTCGAACTCCAGACCTCAGGTGATTCTCTCGCCTCGGCCTTCCAAAGTGCTGGGATTACAGGCACAAGCCACCGCGCCCAGCCTAGGGAAGCTTCGCAACAGAGCTTCTCTATGACCTATATACCAATCCAAAGAGCTGGCTTCCATTCTGCTCGTTGTAGACTGCAGAGATAATTAAAGGGCAGAAACATTGCTCAGAAAGCCGAAAAGTGCATCACACGAGTGGTCACCAACTCTGCCTACATATGTGGCTCCTGTTGGTGAATCATGATGACAGTAATAACATAAATGATAACACCTGTCACTTCGTGATCACTGTGGCCAGGGCTCATACAAGCCCTTTTATGGATGTCATCTCATGTGATCTTCATACCAGGCAGGGTACCAGCATCTCCTTGCCCTGGGTTACAGGTGAAGGAACTGAGCCTCAGGGCGGGGGCACTTGGCAGAGTTTACAGTGCAGTAAGCAGCAGAGCCAGGATTTGAGCCATTCCAGAGGCCCCTGGTCCTAGAGCCTGTCAGGGTAGATGAGTGCAGTCATCGCATTTGGGTTCTGGAGCTTCTTGCTGAGTGCTGTAAGTGGCCTGGGCAGGGACCCCATTGATGCTGTGGATTATAGCAGCGGTCCCCAAGCTTTTTGGCACCAGGGATCAGTTTCCTGGAAGACAATTTTTCCATGGATAGGGGAGGGGACATTGCAGGAGGATGGTTTCAGGATGATTCAGGTGCATTCCATTTATTGTGCACTTTATTATTATTGTTCCTTTTTTTGCGGGGGGGGGATGGAGTTTTGCTCTGTTACCCAAGCTGGGGTGCAATGGCACAATCTTGGCTCACTACAACCTCTGCCTTCTGGGTTCAGGCGATTCTCCTGCCTCAGCTTTCTGCTGTGTGGCCTGGTTCCTAACAGGCGTGTGCCACCATGCCCGGCTATTTTTTGTATTTTTAGTAGAAACGGGGCTTCACCATGTTGGCCAGGCTGGTCTCAAACTGCTGACCCCAGGTGATCCACCCGCCTCGGCCTCCCAAAGTGCTGGGATTACAGATGTGAGCCACTGCGCCCGGCCACTTTATTGTTACTACATTGTAATATATAATGAAATAATGATACAACTTTTCATAATGTGGAATCAGTGGGAGCCCTAAGCTTGTTTTTCTGGACTAGACAGTCCCATGTGGGCGTGATAGGAGACGGTGACAGATCATCAGGCATTAGATTCTCATAAGGAGCCTGCAACCTAGATCCCTGGCGTACACAGTTCACCATAAGGTTGACGCTCCTACAAGAACCTATTACCCCTGCTGACCTGCCAGGAGGCAGAGCTCAGCGGGTGATGTGAGAGACGGGGTAGCAGCTGTAAATACAGATGAAGCTTCCTCTGCTGGCTGCTCACCTCCTGCTGTGTAGCCTGGTTCCTAATAGGCCACAGAGCCATACCAGTCCATGGCCCGTGGGTTGGGGACCCCTGGATTATAGTATTTGGACTCGCCATTCCCAGAGCTCACGGTGAAATAAATGGGACCCAATGGTCTTTCGGAATCTCCTTTTTCTATTTCTTCCCATCTGGGATCCTGAAAGATCCCAGACAGTGAAAAGGATAGACAGACATTAGGGGCAGGAAAACCATCTGCCTTAGTGAATCCGAAGGGCATGTATATTATCACGGCACATTCTGAGAAGATGCAGGTGGACTTTTTGTCCATCAGTGAGCCTGAGGGTATTCATTATGAGTTTGGAATTGTGGCTGGGCGCGGTGGCTCACGCCTATAATGCCAGCACTTTGGGAGGCTGTGGTGAGTGGATCACGAGGTCAGGAGTTCGAGACCAGCCTGGCCAACATAGTAAAACCCTGTCTCTACTAAAAATACAAAAATTGGCCGGGCATGGTGGCAGGCATCTGTAATCCCAGCTACTTGGGAGGCTGAGGCAGGAGAATTGCTTGAACCCAGGAGTCGGAGATCACAGTGAGCCAAGATCATGGTACTGCACTCCAGCCTGGGAAACACAGAGGGACTCTGTCTCCAAAAAAAAAAAAAAAAAAAAAGAAGAAGAATTTGGAGTTGTGATTGGCATTATGGCTGGCACACAATGGGAGCTCAGGGAATGTTGACTGGATGGATGGGTGCGGGGAGTCTAGTCTGGGCAACTGGAAAGTAGAAAGAAGGCCATCTCGGGCAGTTGGGGCACGGCAGCAGCCACCAAAGCGCAGAGGGAAATGAATGCTTTGGGCTGAAGACAGGAGAATCCTGTCTGGTCATCCCACCCGTTGCAGTGTTTGTTGTTTGTTTAACAGGGTCTCTCTCTGTCACCCAGGCGGGAGTACAGTGTTGCAATCACAGCTCACTGCAGCCGCTACTGCCCAGGCTCAGGCAATCCTCCCACCTCAGACTCCGGAGTAGCTGGGACTACAGTCACGCACCACCACACTTGACTAATTTTTTGTTTTTTTTTATAGAGACGGGTTGCCCCAGCTGGTCTCAAACTCCTGGGCTCAAGCAATCCTCCCACCTCGGCCTCCCAAAGTGCTGAGATTACAGGCATGAGCCACTGTGCCTGGCCCTATCTGCTATCATTTCCACCAACTCAGTGTCATGTTTTCTCCCATGCTCTCTTAGGGCCTGGACCACCTCTTATCCTTTGGCAGACAGTAGCAGGGCATCACCTGAAGCTGGATAGAAATATAGAATCCCAGCCGGGCACAGTGGCTCATGCTTGTAATTCCAGCACTGTGGGAGGCTGAGTCAGGCAGATCACCTGAGGTCAGGAGTTCAAGACTAGCCTGAAAACATGGTGAAACCCTAGCTCTACAAAAAATACAAAAATTAGCCAGGCATGGTGGTGTACACCTATAGTCCCAGGTACTCAGGAGGCTGAGGCGGGAGGATTGCTTGATCCCAAGAGATGGAGGCTGCATTGAGCCAAGACTGCACCACTGCCCTCCAGCCTGGGCAACAGAGCAACCCTGTCTCAAAAAAAACAAAAACAAAAAGAAATGCAGAATCCCAGGCCCCACCCCAGACCTCCTGAGTCAGTCTGCAGTAGAACAAGCTCCCCAGGCGATCTCTCACATGCGCTGCAGTTTGAAAATCCCAGAAGCCCACCATGCCTCGTGCCTGATTAGGAGTCAGTGTCTGCATCTTTAATGGACAGCCTTTCTCTCTGTTTTCATTTTGTGTTATAGGCCTGGTGGGTAGGAGACGAGTTTTCTGCAGATGTCTGGAGAATATGTATCAACACCACGAATTGTACAGTAATCAATGACAGCTTTGGAGGTGAGTGTGAATGAAGGAAGCTGACTGAGAAGCACTGAGTGAGGAAGGAACGTTCTGGAGTGAGGCTTCGGGTTCTCTGACCCCACACCCTCTCCTCCACTCGCTGGAGGGTGCCTGGCCGCGTTTGCTTGGTGTGTGCCGGAGCGAAGGACAGCACAAACTGGAGATGGCAGGGGTGTAGAGAAGCCGAGACTGGAGGGGGATCAACTCCGCTAAGTTGGACCTCATCCCTTCTCTGTCTCTTGGAAACAGTTTCCCTTCCTCATCCTTTCTCCAGCTTCCGCTCTCATCTAGAATTTTCCCTACCCTCCTTTTTTTATCCAAACCTCGCCTCTAAATAGGCTCAGAGACCATAATTTACTCTCCAATTGCTTTTTCCCCTCCAGCAGTAAGAAATCCCACATCTGGCTGGGCGCAGTGGCTCATGCCTGTAATCCCAGCGCTTTGGGAGGCAGAGGTGGGTGAATCACTTGAGGTCAGGAGTTTGAGACCAGCCTGACCAGTATGGCAAAACCCTGTCTCTACTAAAAATACAAAACTTAGTTGGGTATGGTGGTGCATGCCTGTAATCGCAGCTACTGGGGAGGCTGAAGCAGAAGAATTGCCTGAACCCAGGAGGCGGAGATGGCGGTGATATCGTGCCACTGTACTCCACCCGGGGTGACAGAGTGAAACCCTGTCTTAAAAAAAAAAATTTCCAAGATCTGGCTTCTGTTCTTAGGAACAAGCCGTGTGGCCTCACATTGGGTAAGTCAATTTCAGCATCCTCAGCCATAGAACAGAGTAATGATGCCCTTGCCGTGCCTACCTCTTCAGTGAGCTAAAATACATGAAAAGGCTTTGAAATACAGAAAATCCATTCAAAAACATGCTGGCCACTGTCTTCCATTGTGAAGCGAATGGTTCTGTTTTTCCTGACAGAACTAATGGAATAGATACTTCGGGATCCCAGTTGCCTGATAAAATACAGTATACCCAGTTAAGTTACAGATTTCAGATAAACAGTAAGTACTGTTTTTAGTATAACTATATCCCAAATTTTATTTTATTTTTTTTTTTGAGACGGAGTCTCACTCTGTCACCCAGGCTGGAGTGCAATGGTGCGATCTTGGCTCACTGCAATCTCCGTCTCCCGGGTTCAAGTGATCCTCCTGTCTCAGCCTCCCAGGTAGCTGGGATTACAGGTGTGCACCACCACACCCAGCTAATTTTTGTATTTTTAGTAGAGATGGGCCCTACAAAATTTTGTATTTTTAGGGGTTTCACCATGTTGGTCAGGCTGGTCTCTAATTCTTGACCTCAGGTGATCCACCCACCTCAGCCTCCCAAAGTGCTGGGATTATAGGCATGAGCAACCATGCTTGGCCTGACTGTGCCCTGAATATTAATGTAACATGGGACATATGTATGTTAAAAGCTACTTTGTTTTATTGGTTGATAGGGGGCTGAGTCTTTTTTTTTTTTTTTTTTTTTTTGAGACAGGGTCTTTCTCTGTCACCCAGGCTGGAGTGCAGTGGCCGATCATGACTCACTGCAGCCTTAACCTGGGCTCAAGTGGTCCTCCCATCTCTGCTTCTCAAGTAGCTGGGACTACAGGCTCTCACCAACATGCCCCACAAGTTTTTGTAATTTTTGTAGAGGTGGAGTTTCACCATGTTGCCCCCAGGCTGGTCTTGAACTCCTGGGCTCAAGCGATCTGCCTGCCTCAGCCTCCCAGAGTACTGGGATTACAGATGTGAGCCACTGTGCCTGGCCTAAAAATTATTCATTGTCTATTAGATGTTCATTTACTGAGCATCCTATCTTGTTTGTTTTGTTTTGTTTGCCAAATCTGACAATCCTATTAGGGAGCAAAGGAGCCTATGCCCTGGGTCCCAGATTCCCACCACACTCAGTGACAATATCCATATTCATCGTAAAAGCAGCAAACATACCATTAGAAGGCATCATTTACTTAAAGTTTACTGTGAGGCATGGGTCTAAGTCCTTTATATACATGATCTCATAGCCCCATCAGGCAGGGACCATAGGCCTCATTTTAAAATGGGGAAACTGAGGCGTAGAGCAGTTAAGTTACCCAACGCCACATAGCGAGGAGTGAATGACGGAGGCAGAGGATTCCAGTCTAGATGTGACAAACTCTGAAGCCTGTGCCTGTACCCATGGAACAGCAGCGGTCTCCCTTCCGTCTCGGTCTGTTCATCGGTCATGCTAACCTCTGGCCCTGGGGCAGCCGCCCTTCCCTGTGCTCTGCAAGCCCCAGCTGTCGCCAGTGTGTGAGGCCAGCTGGGAGGACTTGCTGGGCTCTGTGGCTGTGTTTCCCAGCCTCTGTATTCTGCATCTTCCACATGGGATTATTTACTTATTTTTCCTTAAAACAGGCGAACCACTGGCCAAATTCAGTCCAGGGCCTGTGTTTGTTTGGCCCAGGAGCTAAGAACAGTTTTTACATTTTTAAAAGTTGTTTAAACACACACATACACACACACACACACACACACACACACCCCTAAAAACAAAACAAAAAGAACATTTGACAAGAGACCAAAACCTATAATATTCACTGTCTATCCCTCTACTGAAAAAGTCTGTCAACTTTTTTTACATTAAAAAGTTTACTTTTAAAATAGCCCACTTTCTGTACATAAATCTACTGTGTTTATTTATGTAGTAGAGACAGGATCTTGCTATGTTGCCCAGGCTGGTCTCGCATGCCTGGCCTCAAGTGATCCTCCCACCTTGGCCTCCCAAAGTGCTTGTATTTATAGGCATGAGCCACTGTGCCCGCCCATAAATCTGTTTTAGTTATTTTATTTTATTTTTCGAATCAGGGTCTCGCTTTGTCACCCTGGCTGGAGTGCAGTGGTGCATTCATGGCTCACTGTAACCTCTGCCCCCTAGGTTCAAGTGATCCCATCTCAGCCTCCTGAGTAGCTGGGACTACAGGTGTGTGCCACCACACCCGGCTAATTTTTTGCTATTTTCTGTAGAGACAGGGTTTCACCATGTTGCCCAAGCTGGTCTTAAACTCTTGAGCTCAAGCGATTCACCTGCCTCGGCCTCCTAAACCATAAGTCTGTTTAAAGAGAACTTCACGTCCGTCCCATGAGTGATAAACTACTATCACTTGCCATAAAAGTAGGGAAGCTTTCTGAAAATACTAGATTGAAAGCCCAATGATGTTATTAAAGTCTGGTCAGACATACTTCCCTCCTGAAGCCTCCTGAAGTTTCTGGTCCTTTCCATGTTAAAAAGCAAACAACCTAAAACACCCAGATATTAGCGGGTGGTTTTAAAGCGCTAAAGCAGCCGGTGGAGAAGGACCTCCTTGAGGTCCTTAGAGGAAGTGGAGAACTCCTCTTTGAGGTCCTTAGAGGAATTTATTTATTTATTTATTTATTTGAGACAGAGTCTCACTCTGTCACCTACGCTGGGATGCAGTGGTGCGATCTCTGCTCACTGTAGCCTCTGCCTCCCGGGTTCAAGCTATCCTCCCGCCTCAACCTCCCGAGTAGCCAGGATTAGAGGTGTGTGCCACCACGCCCGGCTAATTTTTGTATTTTTATTAGAGACGGGGTTTTTCCATGTTGGCCAGGCTGGTCTCGAACTCCTGACCTCAGGTGATCCACCCGCCTTTGCTTCCCAAAGTGTTGGGATTACAGGCGTGAGCCACTGCACCCACCCCTTAGAGGAATTTAAACAGAGCAAAGTGAGCATCCCTCTCATTCAGTGAGTTTTTGTGGTTTCCTGTCCTCACTGGGTTCCATACACACCGATCTCAGGGGCTGCTTTGTGGGCACATCCTGCACCGCCTCCCAGCTTTGAGAAACCCTGTTCCAGAAACATATATTCATCCTTTCCCGCAAAGGCATGTTTTCCCCATTTGCCCCATCATGGGTCACTTGTTGCTGAAAATACAGATTCCTGGTCCCCCACTCCAGGGCAACGGTAGCAGAATCTCCAGGGGGAGAGATCTGGGAATCTGTATTTTTAATAAACAATCCCAAGTGATCCCTGGGACTGGGTAGATTTGGGAAGTACTGCTCTAAGCCAGAGGGTCACCATTTGGCCCCACATTGGAATTTCCTCAGTGGCTTTAGGAAGCCCCGATGCCTGGTCTCCATGCCCGACATTCTGATTTATTTCATCTCAGGAGAGCCTGCTGGGTTTTCTTTCTTTCTTTCTTTTTTTATATGGAGTTATAATTTACAAACAAGGAAATGCAGGCTTCATAAGGGCTCAGTTTGATGGGTTTTGATAATTGTATAAACACCCATGTAACCACCATTGAAAGGAAGACAGAGAACATTCCCAACTCTCCAGAAAGTTCCTTGGGCCCCCTTCCACACAGTTGCCACTGCCTTCTTCCCCGAGGGCAGCCACTTCTGACTCTGTCACTGTCATTCACCTCCACCTGTCCCTGGGCTTCATAGGAACGGGGTCATGTGGTGTGTGTGATGGAGGGGGAGCCGGTCTGACTTCTTTGCTCCCCATAAGGAATTGGGGGGAGAGGCTAGATGCTCTCCAAGTAACCATAATATGCAGCCAGGATGAGTTAAATCCACGGCTCTAAACGTTTCATTAAGCAGTTACAAATTATGTTCACTCCAGTGAGTTTTCAGGCAAAACTGCAAAATTGAAAAATAAATAAATAAAAGGAAGGCGTGTCCTTAGATTTTCTGTGCTGCGTGGACACTGTTCCCTCACCTTATCTGTTGGCCTTATCCTGGAGGTAACATTCAGCATTCGGCTCATTTTTTTTTTTTTTTGAGATGGAGTTTCGCTCTTGTTGCCCATGCTGGAGTGCAAAGGCGCAGTCTCGGCTCACCACAACCTCTGCCTCCTGGGTTCAGGCAGTTCTCCTGCCTCAGCCTCCCAAGTAGGTGGGATTACAGGCATGTGCCACCATGCCCAGCTAATTTTGTATTTTTAGCAGAGATGGGATTTCTCCATGTTGGTCAGGCTGGTCTCAAACTTCCGACCTTAGGTGATCACCTGCCTCAGCCTCCGAAAGTGCTGGGATTACAGGTGTGAGCCACCACGCCCAGCCCAACATTCAGCTCTTAAACAAGACTCCCACCTTGCCTGCACCATCTACACCCCCTTACGTCGATGAGTTTACCCCTCCCTTCCCAGCCCAGTGAGGGAGGAGCTATTAGCGTCCCCATTTTGGAGTTCAAGACCAGTGTGAGCAACATAGCGAGACTCCATCCCTACAAAATTTTTTTAAATTAGCCAGACATGCCTGTAGTCCCAGCTACAGAGGAGGCTGAGGCAGGAGGATCACTTGAGCCCAAGAGTTCAAGGCTGCAGTGAGCTATGATTGTGCCACTATACTCCAGCCTGGCTGTCAGAGTGAGACCCTATCTCAAAAAAAAAAAAAAAAGTATTCCCATTTTACAGGTGAGGAAACTGAGTCCCACGAAGATAGCTGTAACCCATGTGCAGGACGCTTTCCCCTAAGCCACATAGCTTTCTACACATAGCTTCACTGTGACCTGCCCCCAGGTGACACCCTCCACCCTCCACCTCCCTTCTCCACTGAAACTTCTCTGTACTGAGCCCCAAACCCTCACACCCCACTCTCTGTTAAGGCTGACCTGAAAGAAGGAGCTCTCCTCCTCTTCGTAGGTAGTGACCATGAAGATCAGCCTCTGATACCCGCAGGCTACTATGGAGTCTGCAGAGCACTTCCTCAAGGTCACTCGGTCCCATGAGCCCCAAGTCCGTGAGAATCCCTCTCTTAAATGTGGACCCCCAAGGCCCCATCCTGAGTTCTTGAGTCAGAATCTACCATGTTGGAAGCTGGGATTTGTACTTTAAAAGAATCCTCTGGTGAGGCACGATGGCTCACGCCTGTAATCCCAGCACTTTGAGAGGCCAAGGCGGGCGGATCATGAGGTCAGGAGATTGAGACCATCCTGGCCAACATGATGAAACTCCGTCTCTACTAAAAATACAAAAATTAGCTGGGCGTGGTGGCGCGTGCCTGTAATCCCAGCTACTCGGGAGGCTGAGGCAGGAGAATAGCTTGAACCAGGGAGTTGGAGGTTGCGGTGAGCCGAGATCGCACCACTGCACTCCAGTCTGGCAACAGAGTGAGACTCCATCTCAAAAAAAACAAAACAAAACAGGATCCCCTGTCCATGACTCAAGCATTTGAAGGCTGTGACCGGACCAGGAAGAACGCAGAACAGGTGGTCTTCTCGCTCTGTCTTCCAGATAAGGGTGTCGAGGATTGTCCTGTCAAATGGACCCTGGAGGCGAGGGGCGGGGGGTCTGGAAGACTCTTTGCCTGCCCTTGTGCTCAGACCATGTAGACGACAGCCTGAACTCTTGACTGTTTGCCTCCTGTCACCCCCATTCTGGAGCTGCTGCGGTCACTGTGCACCCCGCAGTGCCAGCTGGCCAAGGTCCTCAGTCCTGCACCCCCGCCCTTTTCCCGCAGAGTACTCCACACTGCAGGCGGTCCAGGCCACCATGATCCTCTCCACCATTCTCTGCTGTATCGCCTTCTTCATCTTCTTGCTCCAGCTCTTCCGCCTGAAGCAGGGGAGAGAGGTTTGTGCTAACCTCCATCATCCAGCTAATGTCATGTAAGTAAGTCGACCGGCTTCCCTAACAAGGGGCTTTCTGCAATAAGCACTCCCTTTCCAGCCACCAGGAGGGAAGCTGGGAGGAGGGAGGATTTGGAAAGGAGAAACTGGCAGCTGCGCAGTGCTGTGTGCGTGTGTATATGTGCATGCTGTACCGCAGTGGGACGTTTTATATGCGGGAGTTTGGATTTAGTTGGGAGTCCAGGGAAGGCATCTTGAAGACCTGAAGCCAGAGGAGTTGGAGGATGAGTACGAGTTGCTGTCCACAGTGTTCTGTCTCAGTACAGAGAGGAGGGAACAGCGTCCTGGGTAGAGGGGAACAGCATGGCGGAAGCCCTGTGATGCGGGGGATGGAGAGCTGCCCAGTGGGGCTGCAGTGCAGTGGGAAGTGGGAAATGAGCCAGCAGGGCAGGCAGGGCCACGTGCCATGGAGTCTTGCAGGCCTTAGAAAGGATTTGGGAGCTTTGTCCCTAAGCTGATGGGAAGCCATCAACAGGTTTCAGGCTGGTGGGTGACAGACGTGCCTACGTTGCGCCAGGCCTGTGCTGGCTGCAGGGGCTAAAGAGATGAACAGGACACCACCTCCGTCCTAGAGGAACTCAGAGGAAGCAGAGGTCTCAGGGCCTTTTTTGTCTGCTTAGGAATTTTAGCAAGGCTGAAATCAGATCAGAAGCGAGAAGCCACGGCATGATTATTTGTTGTTTCCCAGCGATGATTTAAAGCTTTCTGATCACAAAAGGCAGAAGTCCCTTCTGAGGTGCTTTTCAATCAGGAGTTAACAGGTGGCTTGATGAAGGCAAGTAATCTGGGTGTCAGAGCCAACTTAGGCTGCTTGGCTGTAACTACCATAACTGCCACCTCCTTCCAGCCCTCCACCTCCCGGGCTAGGATCAAGTACAGACCTGCCATGCCCTCGGGATGACCCTGAGATGTGTCATCAGCACGGTGCAGTGATGACTTGTTCAAATTTGCCTGGGACCATCTGTTTTAAAACAAAAAGTCCCGGCCAGGCACAGGAGCACTTTGGGAGGCCGATGCAGGAGGATTGCTTGAGTCCAGGAGTTCAAGACCAGCCTGGGCAACATAGTGAGAAAAAGAAAAAAATTAGCCATGCATGGAGGAGCACAACTGTAGTCCCAGCTACTCAGGAGGCTGGAGTGGGAGGTCATCTGAGCCTGAGGGGTGGAGGCTGCAGTGAGCTGTGGGGTGCTATACCACTTGTAGAAGTCCATTCTCACACCGCTGATAAAAGACATACCTGAGAGTGGGTAATTTGCAAAGGAAAGGGAATTAATGGACTCACACTTCCACGTGGCTGGGGAGGCCTCACGGTCATGGTGGAAGACAAAGGAAGAACAAAGGGACTTCTTCCATGGTGGCGGAGAGAGTGCGTGCAGGGGAAATGCCCTTTTTAAAACCCTCCAATCTCGTGAGACTTATTCACTACCACGAGAACAGTCTGGGGGGAACCACCACCCCCGTGATTCAATTATCTCCCCTGGCCCTGCCCTTGACATATGGGGATTATTACAATTCAAGGTGAGATTTGGGTGGGGACACAGCCAGACCCTATCACCACTGCACCCCAGCCTGGGGGATAGAACGAGACTCTGTCTCAAAAAATAAAATAAAATAAACGGAAAGTCTCACATCCTAGGAAACCCCAGTCCAGGGCAAAGTGGGGTTGCTGGTCACACTCAGCGTTCTCTCCCCTTGGGACATTTTAACTGGATATCCGGATACCACCCCTTCTAGGTACAGGCAGAGAATGAAAGTGTTTTCAAGTGCAAAAGACTCCAGAGGGTCACTTGGTCACTTGATACTGAGACCCCACCCCCCCCACCCCCGCCTCCGCCAAGTCCACCACAGCCCTTCTGGGGACTTTTCTAAAGTGCAGACTCCCAAGGCCCCAGTCTGCCCTCTTGAATCAGAATCTTGTCCCGGAGCCAAGCGTTGGAGAACAATAACCCAGACCAAATGAGGCCTAAGGGGGAATGTGACCTTCCCGAGGACCCCGGCTGAGGTATCGAGGAGGTGTCTGATCTCCCTCCTTTACTGTCCCTGTATCTGCCAGTTAGAGGCATGAACCCTCCACCCTCACTGACCCCATTAAAGGCAATTGAATCCTGTCATTTAAGTTGTGGGGGAGCAAGGGGGCTTAGGCAGTTATTAACTGAGTCTTTTCTTTTTTCCTTTTACTTTCTTTCCCTCTCTCTCTCTCTCTCTCTCTCTCTCTTTCTCTTTCTAAGACCGGATCTCTCTCTGTTGCCCAGGCTGAAGGACAGTGGTGAGATCACAGCTCACGGCAGCCTCAGCCTCCAGGGCTCAAGCAATGCTCCCACCTCAGCCTCCTGAGTAGCTGGTACTACAGACATGTGCCACCATGCCTGGCTAATTCCTGTATTTTTTGTAGAGATGGGGTTTCACCATGTTGCCTAGGCTGCTCTCGAAATCCACCAAGGTCAGCCTCCCAAAGTGTTGGGATTCCAGGCATGAGCCACTGCGCCCAGCTTCTGAAGTTTATCTTCTGTTATTGTCTGTGTTTGTCTGTTTATCTGTAAGGCCACTTAGCTAAAATTGATTATCCTAATATTTATATTATTTAGGAAGAAAATTCCCCCCGCATTTTAACATGAAAGTCACATCTCCTCATTTTCTTTCCATGGCATCCCCTTCTCCCCAGCTCCTTTGGCCGTTTTCTGGTCCAAAGACCTGGCCTTCCCTGTTCTGCTTCAAACTGCAGAGTGTTCAGTTGCCATATCAGGCAGGAAGTTTTAGACACAAGCAGCAGATACTCGAACACATATGAGAGATGGAATTCTGGGGGTAGCTTGCAAGAATCAAAGGAAAAGCTGAAAAACTAAGTCCTTGCAAGAAGACTCGGGCACCAGGAACTGACAGGCAGCGGCTTCAGGGAGATTCAGAATCAAGGAACCCTGACAGGGTGACTGTTTAGATTCAAGTTTCCAGGAGTGAGAGTCTGATTGGCGGAGACTGTCTACTCACTCGGTCCCTGGCCAGAGAATGTCTGGGCATCTTGAAGGACAGTCCCACCGAAACTGCCCAACCAGGAAAGGGTAGGTACCCCAGCACTTAACCTCATCTTAGCACTCATGTCTCTAAATACTGGGACTGCAGATATTTCTTTTTTTACCTTTTGAGATAGGGTCTTTCTCTGGCGCCCAAGCTGGAGTGCAATGGTGCGACCTTGGCTCACTGCAACCTCTGCCCTCTGGGTTCAAGTGATTCTCGTGCCTCAGCCTCCCATGTAGCTGGGACTACAGGTGTGCACCATCACACCCAGCTAATTTTTGTATTTTTAGTAGAGATGGGGTTTTGCTATGTTGGCCAGGCTGGTTTTGAACTCCTGGCATCAAGTGATCTGCCTGCCTCAACCTCCCAAAGTGCTGGGATTACAGGCATGAGCCACTGCATCTGGCCAAGAACCACAAGTATTACAGTTAGGATGCTTTTGGCTGCATGCAAGAGAAAATCCAATTAACTGTGACTTCAGCTGCAAAGATGGTTACTATTTTTACATGACAAGTACTCTGGAGGTGGAAGGTTCTGGAGCTGATTTAGCAGCGTCAACGTCAAGTGCTTCCACTCATTCCATCCTTCCGTTCTGTTGGTGTTGACCTCTTCATGGCTCCAAAAAGGCTGCTGCAACTCCAGACATTTCATCCTAATCTGACAATGTCTAAAGCAGTCAGCAAAAGAAAATAAAGCAACTTAAAAAAGCTTTCTCTTCCCTCATCTCTCTCTTTTCAGGCAGTCTTTTTTTTTTTTTTTTTTTTTTTTTGAGACAAAGTGTTTGCTCTTGTTTCCCAGGCTTGGCTCACTGTAATCTCTGCCTCCTGGGTTCAAACGATTCTCCTGCTTCAGCCTCCCGAGTAGCTGGGATTACAGGCACCCACCACCATGCCCGGCTAATTTTTTGTATCTTTAGTAGAGACGGGATTTCACCATGTTGGCCAGGCTGGTCTCAAACTCCTGGCCTCAGGCAATCCACTGGCCTTGGCCTCACAAAGTGCTGAATTACAGGTGTGAGTCACCATGCTCCTCCCAGGAAGTTATATTTTTCACTCAAGATTTTCTGTGGTCAGAACTGGGACACATAGTGACCCATCTGTAACAAGTAAACAGGAACCAGATTGCCAAGAATAAGTTGGCAAACTATGGCTTATAGGCCAAAACTGGCCTGCCACGTGTTTTTGTAAATAAAGTTTTATTGTAACACCGCCGTGACCACTTATTTTTGTATTGTCTATGGCTGTTGTCACCCTTCTGCGGCAGACGTGAGTGGTTCGACTGTGGCCCGCAGAAAACCTAAACTGCTTACTGTCTGGCCCTTTGCAGGGCATATCAGTAGACCTCTGCTTAGACCAATGATGTTCACCCTCTGGGTTGGTGTCGTAGCTGCCCAAACAAAACTGGGTTGAGTTAGCAAGAATGGGAGGCACAATAGCTGCGGGGGTAGGTGGCAATATCCTGCCACAAAATATCAGTTGTCATTTTTCCAAAAGACTAAAATAAATACCTATTAATAACAGGAGCTTAAGGCTGGGCGCAGTGGGTCACGTCTGTAATCCCAGAAGTTTGGGAGGCCAAGGCAGGGGGATTGCTCGAGCTCAGGAGTTCAAGACCAGCCTGGGTAATATGGCAAAATCCTGTCTCTACAAAAAAATAATAAACAATAAAGAATAGGCCGGGCGTGGTGTCTCACACCTGTAATCCCAGTACTTAGAAAGGCTGAGGCGGGCAAATCATGAGGTTAGGAGTTTGAGACCAGGCTGGGCACCATGGTGAAACCCCATCTCTACTAAAAACATACAAAAAATTAGCTGAGCATAGTGGCGGGCGCCTGTAATCCCAGCTACTCGGGAGGCTGAGGCAGGAGAATCTCTTGAACCCGGCAGGTAAAGGTTGCAGTGAGCCGAGATCATGCCATTGCACTCCAGTCCTGGCGACAGAGTGAGACTCTTGTCTCAAAAACAAACAAACAAAATAAAGAATAAAAGCTGAAGTTTGTCTTCAACTGTGGCTGTACGTCCCTGGGTGCCGGGGTGCACTTGGTCCATGACTTATTCAAAATGCACCTTTCTGCCTGACAGGTCTGTGTGTCATGATTGCGGCCTCCATTTATACAGACAGGCGTGAAGACATTCACGAGAAAAACATGGAATTCTATAGACTGACCGAAGAAGGCCGCTACGGCTACTCCTACATCCTGGCGTGGGTGGCCTTCGCCTGCACCTTCATCAGCGGCCTGATGTACCTGATACTGAGGAAGCGCAAATAGAGGCCGGAGCTGGGTTGCTTTTGCTGCAGTACAGAATCCACATTCAGATAACCATTTTGTATATAATCATTATTTTTTTGTGAGGTTTTTCTAGTAAACGTAATGTTTCCTTTAAAAGCCAAAAAAAAAAAAAAAAGAAAAAGAAAAAAGAAAAAAAAGAAAAGAAAAGAAAAAAAATCCGAAAGAGAGAAGAGTTTTTGCATTTTTGAGATCAGAGAGTAGACTATGAAGGCTGGTATTCAGAACTGCTACCCACTCAAAAGTCTCAACAAGACACAAGCAAAAATCCAGCAATGCTCAAATCCAAAAGTGCTGGGCAGGACATTTCTTAACCATGGGGCTGTGATGGGATGAGATGAGGGGCTGGGAAAGCTGTTCTCTGGGGATGTGATTCCTATATGTCTCAGCTGGCCCAAGCCCCTCCGGAGTTCCTCTGCTAGTGGTGGGGGGAAGGGGGTGCGGTGGAGGGCAGGAGAGGAACGACAGCTTCCTGAGAGGTGTAGCCCATGTGCCAAGTGAGAAGCAGGTGTAGCCTCTGGCCTTCTGTCTGTATCCAAATCAGAGCCCAACCAACCCTCCGGTATAGGGGTGGGTCAGAAGAAGTCGCACCTAAATTTGCCGACAGTGTCACCTGCTTGCCTTAGGAATGGTGATCCTTTACCTGCGTGCCAGATTTAGACTCACCCTTAGGCAAAACCTACAGCCATCCCCCCCCCCACCGCCCCGACCCCAGACCTACAGAATCAGAGTCTTCAAGGGATGGGGCCAGGGAATCTGCATTTCTAACATGCTCCCCCGGGCAACGCTTCAGATGCATTGAAGTTGGGGACCACAGTCCCTGGGCCAGGTGAGCAGAGCTGCCTCATAAATGCTAGGATGTCATCAGGTGGTGATGGGGAGGTAGGTGTACCCCCTAGAGCAAACCAAAACCTTGACCTCCATCAACATGGCTGTTTATTTCTAGGGCCCCCAAACTCCATTCCTGGGCCATGTGAACTCACAGACACCTTCAAGGAGTAGGGTACAGCATCCTTCCCATCTTATCCCAGAAGGCCTGTCCCTTCTTGTCCATCACCTCATGCTACACCTGACTGGCCTCTCACCTCTATTCCTAGAGCCTCAGAGGACCTGCCCAGCATTCATTCATTCATCAACATAAATCATGACTTGTATGCATGTGCCAGGCACAGGGGATACCCTCTCAAGACAGTCTCCTGCTAGGGCTCATGGCCTAGTAGAGGAGACAGATTAAAAATTAATTAGAAAAACTGGCTGTGCGAGGTGGCTCACACTTGTAATCCCATCCTTCGGGAGGCCAAGGTGGGTGGATCGCCTGAGGTCAGGAGTTCAAGACCAGCCTGGCCAAAATGGTGGAAACCCCGTCTCTACTAAAAATACAAAAATGAGCTAGGCATGGTGGCACATGCCTGTAATCCCAGCTACTCAGGAGGCTGAGGCAGGAGGAGAATTACTTGTACCCAGGAGGTAGAGGTTGCAGTGAGCTGAGATTGTGCCACTGCACTCCAGCCTGGGTGACAGAGGAGACTCCATCTCAAAAAGAAAAACTAATTACACACCATGATGGAGGCTGCAGAGAACACCACAAAGAATTCAAAATCGAGGCCTGTGGCATGGGAGGGGCGCTGCTTTATGCGTGCCTATTTTTAAATGCTCCTGGAGGCATCTAGGCATTTAGATCAGTCTAAATATAGCTCCATTCAGTTCGTGCAGATTACATTTATTGGGCAGTACCCGTCTGTGTAACACCCAGAGAACACGCCCATGGAGGGGCCCATGGTCCCGACAGCAAATGCGGTGAGAGGATCCCGTAGAGCCGGGGTTCTCAGGCTTTAGGGACTCCCGCGCCACTTGGGACAGGCTGATTAGGGGGTCTGAGTATATGATTCCCAGATGATCTAAGACTGTGCTGAGAAAGAGCTTTTGGGGGTTTGTCCTGCAGGGTCAAAGCGTGATGTGCATGTGGCAATCAGTGCAGGCCTCCCAGAAACCATCCCAGGATAGAAGCTCTTTGGACATCATTGCCTTTTTCCTCTTAGCTGGAGCAGCGTGCTGGAGGCTGTCCTGGGATGGGGTGTGAGACTTTGGGCTATTTAAATCCTTTTGCAGTTGACCTTCTGCTTAGTGGCGTGATCGTTTGCCATCAGCTCACTTCCAGTGGAGCTGCAGAGACATCTGGTTTGAGTAGTTTTAGGGCCACCATGGATATCTTGTCAATGTAGGATTGGGTCTTTCCATCTACTCTTTTGTTCATTTGTTTTTGACAAATAGTATTAAATGTTTACCATGTTCCAGGCACCGTGTGAGGCTCTGAAAATACAGGGGTGATCAAATCCAGATATCTTCCCTGCCCTCATGAAGCTTGAATCTATGAGATAGGACCCACCTCCCCCCCGCCCCCTGCCATGGAGAAGCCACCAATCAGTACAGGGTAGCCTGGGGCCAGAGACAGGACAGATGTCACCTCCTGCCTCCATGAGAAACCATCACTGGGCATGTTGTGTTCCCGAAAGTGGTTTACACGCCTGGGGCTAACAGGATGCTGCTACCCAAGCTCATGGAGGAAGTTGAATCTTAAGATTCCTCGAAACTTTCTACCTTGGTGGCTTTTCTACAATTTTCTGGCAGTCACGATGGAAACAAACAAAATACCTTAGAACCAGAGATCAGCACCCAAGCAATACATGAATTCCCTTCACAAAAAATGTCAGGGCTGGTGAGGTGTGGTGGCTCACGCCTGTAATCCCAGCACTTTGGGAGGCTGAGGCGGGTAGATCACAAGGTCAGGAGTTCAAGACCAGCCTGGCCAAGATGGTGAAACCCCCGTCTCTACTAAAAATACAAAAATTAGCTGGGCTTGGTGGCGGGCACCTGTAATCCCAGCTACTCAGGAGGCTGAGGCAGAGAATCACGTGAAGCCTGGAGGTGGAGGTTGCAGTGAGCCGAGATCACACCACTGCACTCCAGCCTGGGTGACAGAGCGAGACCGTCTGAAAACAAAAAACCAAAACGTCAGGAGTACATATCTTGTTGCGTGCAGTCTGAAATGATCCTGTGGATTTTCCCGGCTGGCTGCCAGTACTGTACAGCATTCAGTGCCCACATCCACCTGTGTCATGAAGGTTTTCTGAGGCATGAGCGATGCCTCTTCCTTGCTGTGTGACATGCATTTGGGAAGTGGGAAAGAAACCACGACATCAGGGAGAAAACATCCAACCTTCTTCCCCGGTAGCTAGAATCAGCCCCCACTTGGTGCTTACTACCAGCTGTTCAAGAGCAATAACAACAAGATTAGTCGCCATCCAGGAAGCAAATATTAGGACCAAAGAGAGCATCAGCTGCATTTGAAGGAACTGTAGTTTGTGCATTTTATGACATTTTTATAAAGTACTGTAATTCTTTCATTGAGGGGCTATGTGATGGAGACAGACTAACTCATTTTGTTATTTGCATTAAAATTATTTTGGGTCTCTGTTCTAATGAGTTTGGAGAATGCTTGACTTGCTGGTCTGTGTGAATGTGTGTACATCTACCTGAATACAGGGACATCAGAGACCTCCTCACTCGCACACACTCTGCTATATCTTTCGTGCTTTTGTGCACACCCCTTAGGAACAGGCTGAAGTGCTAGAACGCTCTGTGTTCGCTGATGATGAAGAAACCTAGAACTTCAAGCCTGTTTGTAAACACACTAAACACAGTGGCCTAGATAGAAGCTGTATCATAGTTGAAAATCTGCCTTGGGGGGTATTACTAAACTCACTAATAGTTTAAAGGTTACTGATGGTAGAGCAAGTCGGAGAATTTCATGGTGTTGGGGAAATGCTAGGGCAAGGCCTGGAGGTTGACCTTGAATCTTGGTTTGGGGAGAAATGTGATTTTAGGGTAGTTAGAAACTTTCTACTTAATGTACCTTTAAAATAGTCCATTTTCTATGTTTTGTATAATCTGAAACTGTACATGGAAAATAAAGTTTAAAACCAGATTGCCCAGAGCAAGACTCGAATGTTCCCAATGGTGGTGACATCTAGGGGAGAGGGCTGCCATTTTGGGTGGCAGGGGTTCAGTCGATTTCTCATCAAGATCACAATGGACGGTTTTTACAGCGAACAATTGATAAATGGACAATTTGTCATTGGACAATCTCTGCTTCTTTAATGGGGCTGGCTTTGCCACCCTGCTGACTGTGGGCACACGCAATTCCATGCATCCAAGGGCCCCATGCTTGGGAGAATGATCTGCTAGTGCCACTTTAAATGAGTTTATATATATATATTTCTGGTAGAGACACAGTCTTGCTATGTTGCCAACACTGGTCTAGAACTCCTGGCCTAAAGCAATCCTCCTGCCTCAGCCTCCCAAAGTGCTGGGACTGCAGGTGTGAGCCTCTGACTGTGTCCGACATAAAGTAGAACATTCTTACAAGAAATAAATGTTTCTTAGTCATAGAGGAGAATGCTCCTAAAATTTATGTATTTGTTCATTCATCCATCCATTCATACATTCTTTTATGGAAGGGGGTCTCTCCTATGTTGCCTACGCGGGGTTTGAACTTCTGGGCTCATGTGATCCTCCCACTTTGGCTCCCCAGATCGTTGGAATTGCAGGTGGGGAGCCACAGCACCCGGCTTTAAAGTTCTTCATATTTGAAAAAGCAGCCCCATATTTTCACTTCTCAGGGATCCCCCCAAATGACTGATCCTGTTCCTTTTTTTTTTTCTAACCTTCCTGTTCATTGTTACTACATTATGCTTTTTCACTTCATTTGTGTTTAATAAAGACCTCTGCTTTATTTTTTTCTTTTTTATTTTTTTTTTTATTTTATTTTATTTATTATTTATTTATTTTTTATTTTTATTTTTTAAGACGGGGTTTCACCATGTTGGTCAGGCTGGTCTTGAACTCCCGACCTCAGGTGATCCGCCCGCCTTGGCCTCCAAAGTGCTTGGATTACAGGCGTGAGCCACCGCGCCCGGCCAAGACCTCTGCTTTAAAGTATGAGGTCACAATGGAATCAGACGATTTCATACTGCATACTCTGCTGAA
This sequence comes from Ateles fusciceps, assembly GCA_036589455.1. Lineage (NCBI taxonomy): Eukaryota > Metazoa > Chordata > Mammalia > Primates > Atelidae > Ateles > Ateles fusciceps. Next base: position 258,925 of record JAZHEH010000903.1, read on the forward strand.
AACTGGAAAATTCAGCCAGAGAGAGAGGGGAGGGAGACAGGGAGAGACAGAGGGAGAGAGAGAGGGAGAGAGAGGGAGGGAGAGAGGGAGGGAGAGAGGGAGGGAGAGAGGGAGGGAGAGAGGGAGGGAGGAGAGGGAGGGAGAGAGGGAGGGAGATAGAGAGGGGAGAGAGAGAGAGAGAGAAAGAACCCTTTAGCTTTTATCTAAGGAATGCCAAAGGTAGTACAAGCTATGTTTGTATCTCGAGACACTCATTTCCTTACTGCCACACAGGGTTTGCAAACTAAAATCTCCAGAGGCTACTGTCTGCATTCTTTGTGTTTCTAGTTTGAATTTTTTTTTTTTTGTCCATGTGGCTGGTGGATGGTGATCATCCCAGAACGCTCAATTTCATATTTCTTCCATTCAGAAAGTCAGCCTCTCATTCATTCATTCATTCATTCATTCGCCAAATGTTTGCATAGCTGTAATGATACAAGCATTGTGCTAGGTGTTATGTACAATGTGACGAACTTAGTCCCTGCGTTGATCTGGATGATATCAGTCTCAATTTCAAGTTTCCAGGACGAGATTCCGATGGGTCTGTCGGGTAACACACTCATCCTTGCCCCAATATTCGGCAGGAGTCAGGAGTGAGACCAAATTACATAAACATGAGGGGCTGGGTGCGGTGGCTCATGCCTATAATCCCAGCACTTTGGGCAGGGAAGGCAGGAGGACCACTTGAGGCCAGGAGTTTGAGATCAGCCTGGGCAGCATCGCGAGATCCCATCTCTATAAACACTAAAAAATCAGCTAGGCATGGGGGTGTGCTCCTGTAGTCCCAGCTACACAGGAGGCTGAGGTGGAGAATTGCTTGAACCTGGGAGGTCGAGGTTACAGTGCGCTGTGATTGTGCCACTGCTCTCTAGCCTGGGCAACAGAAACTCTGTTTTGAAAAATAAAATTCTTACACATTCATGAAATGAACTAACCCCTTCCCAAGAGGGATATAACCTGAAGTCTCCACCAGTTTCCTCTTCCAGCTCCCACTCCAGGGCCATAGGTGATGTGATGTGATCTCAATCGGGTCCAGTTGGGGCTCCTTATGGCCTGGCAGTGGGTGGCTAATGGTTCAGTCATGTCCTCCCAAAAGCCCCTAGTATGTAGTGGAGACAAAGGCACAGGACGTTACCATGAATTGTCCCCTTAGAAAAGGGACAGGCAGAGCATCAATGTCCAGTGGCCACAGGTTCATTATTGGTCACAAATACCAGGAAGCCCCTTCCCTGGCGGGAAGGTAACTCGTGGCTGCTCCATCCATTGCTCTTGGTTCTGCTCAATGAAACCATCTTCATCCACTGTCCCCCCGTGGGCAGATTTAAGATGGGCAGCGTGGAGGAGACCCTTTCTTTCTTCCTCTGGGTGTGAAGCCTAGTGTCTCAGATTTAATTCAGGGTTGGATTCAAGCTCTTCTCAGTCACAGATGGGGTTCCTTTGACCATGCAAGGTCTTGTCTGGACCTAATTTCTTTAAGTTTTTTTTCAGAGCAGAAAACATTTATTATCGTAGAGGTTTTGACGTTAGGAATCCAGTAGTGGCTTATCTGGGTAGTTCTGCCTATGGCTTTTGTGTGATGAGTCTGATAATTTGAGCCTAAGAATTCCTGGCCCCGTGCCTCTGAGCTTTGAGGCAATAACTGCAAAGCCCTTCTAATCAGCTGTCTCCCGAGGCTTGTCCCTCTGTCTGATGAAAAATGCTAAAGGATCTAGCATGTCTTTTGCTGGAATCCCATACATCTTATCTCCTGCTTAGCTTTTGCCTTCACACTGTTGGTCGTTAGTTCATAGCAGGGCTTAGCAGATCACTTGCTTTTACATGGCTTACAAGCTGAGAACTTATCTTGCATTCTTAAAAAGTTGTGTAAATGGCTGGGCACAGTGACTCATACCCATAATCCCAGCACTTTGAGAGGGTGAGACAGGAAGATCGCTTGAGCCCAGTAGTTTGAGACCAGCCTGGGCAACATAGCAAGATTCCGTTTCTACCAAAAAAAAAAAAAAAAAAAAAAAAGCTGTGAATGGTGGCACAGGCCATGGTCCCAGCTACTGGAGAGGCTGAGGCAGGAGAAGTGATTGAATTTGGGAGGTGAAGGCTGCAGTGAGCGGTGATTTTGCCACTGTAGTCCAGCCTGGGCAACAGAGTGAGACTGTTTCATCAGAAAGAAAAAAAAAAAGTTGTAGGCCGGGCCCAGTGGCCCACTCCTGTAATCCCAACACTTTGGGAGGCCAAGGCGGGTGGATCACTTGAGGTCAGGAGTTTGATACCAGCCTGGCCAACATGGTGAAACCCCATCTCTACTAAAAATACAAAAATTAGCTGGGCGTGGTGGTGAGCACCTGCAATCCCAGCTATTTGGGAGGCTGAGGCAGGAGAATTGCTTGAACTAGGGAGGCGGAGGTTGCAGTGAGCTGAGATCATGCCTCTGCACTCCAACCTGGGCAACAGAGCAAGACTCTGTCTTTAAAAAAGAAAAAAAAAAAGAAAAATAATGCAAAGAAGAAAATACAACGAAGACCTCACGTGGGCCAGGCACGGTGGCTCATGCCTGTAATCCCTATACTTTGAGAGGCCGAGGCAGTTGAATCACCTGAGGTCAGGAGTTTGAGACCAGCCTGACCAACATGATGAAACCCTGTCTCTACTAAAAATACAAAAAATTAGCAGGGCGTTGTGATGGGCACCTGTGATCCCAGCTACTCGGCAGGCTGAGGTAGGAGAATAGCTTGAACCCGGGAGCCGGAGGTTACAGTGACCCGAGATGGTGCTGCTGCACTTCAGCCTGCGTGACAAGAGCGAAACTCAGTCTCAGAAAAAAAAAGACCTTACGTGGCCCGCAACGCCTGAAATATGTACTATCTGGCGCTTCATAGAGAAAGTTTGTCAACTCCTGGTCTAGCACTTGACTGGTCCATTTCTGTAACTCTCTAAATCTTTGGATTCTTCATCAATGTAGATTGCAGGCTTCAGGCAGAAAGAGTCTTAGCAAAGCTGCGTTTTCTTCCGTTTTGCCACTGGACCATGTTTGGCCCAAGATTTAGTTTTCTTGTTTATTTACTGAAGGCTGTAATAAATCGAACTTGCCTACATCCTGGTATGTTTCTACGGTTTCTCCTGATACTACAACATCCACAGTGTCATGGTCGGTGTAAAATAGGTGACAGTTTGAACCAGGCTTCAACTATGGCCCATGGGCCACGTCCAGCCCACTGCCTGATTTTGTAAATTAAGTTTTATTGGGACACAGCCACACCCACTCATTTATGTAGTGTTCACGGATGCTTTCCAAAGCAGAGCTGGGTAGCTGCAATAGAGACCATATAGACCAGAGTCTGAAATATTTACTATCAGGCCCTTTCCAGAAAAAGTTTCTCAAACCAAATGTTTTGCAATAGCGTGACAAGGGTAACAGCTTCTCAGCCTGAATAGCAGGATCTCCACTGCCCTCTGACCTGCCACTGCCATTCAGCCAATTCCACGTGAGAGTGTCTGTTGCTTGCAGCAGTAACATAGGCTACCAAACTTAGTATTAATCAAGGTTCTTAGTTGCAAGCACTAGTGACTCTGGCTGATTTAAACAGAAAAGAAATTTATTAAAGGGAAAGGGAGTAAGTAGTGCCCAGGCTTGAAAGCATGAAGCCAAGTGTCCCCCAGTTGCCTCAGATTGTTCCACAGAACAGTTTGGTAAGAAAACCACTGTCATCACCACAAGACGGTACAGCTTGCAGCCGCTATCTACACCTGCGTTACCCCTACTTCTGTGGATTGGAAGCCTGGCACGGTGCCTCTGATTGGTGAAACCTGGATCACATGACTCTGTCCTGGCTGCAGGGAAGGCTGGGAAATGATGGGCAGCCATCTTCAGTTTACAACATGGGTGGTGAGTTCTGCAACCCACCAAGACTCAGAAGGAAGGGAATTCCCCCAACATAAGAAGGAAGCTCAGATATTGGGCAAACAAAATATCAAATGTCTACTAAATCTTATCAGAAGCCCAGTTCCTTGTCTACCCACAGCTAAGCTAGCACTTCCCAAACTATATTCATTCATTTCACAGCTATATACTCTTTGCTGTATTATGTACAGTCTGCACTGTTGTTATATACTGAGCCCCCTTTTTTCCCCTTTTTGAGATAGGGTCTCACTCTGTCACCCAGGCTGGAGTGCAGTGATATAGTCATAGCTCACTGTAGCCTCAACTTCCTGGGCTCAAGCAATCTTCCCATCTAAGTCTCCCAAGTAGCAGGGACCAGGGGTGTGCACCACCACACAGGCTAATTTTTTATTTTTGTTTTCGTGGAGATAGGTTCTTGCTGTGTTGCCCAGGCAATCTGGAATTCCTGGGCTCAAGCGTTCTTCCACCTTGACCTCCCAAAGTGTTGTTTTTTTTTAGGTGGAGTCTTGCTCTGTCACCCAGCCTGCACTGCAGTGGTATGATCTCAGCTCACTGCAAACTTCACCTCGCAAGGTCAAGCGATTCTCCTGCCTCAGCACTCCAAGTAGCTGGGATTACAGGCACACAGCACCAAGCCTGGCTGATTTTTGTGTTTTTAGTAGAGACAGGGTTTCTCAATGTTGGTGAGTCTGGTCTCGAACTCCTGACCTTGTGATCTGGCCACCTCAGGCTTTCAAAATGCTGGGATTACAGGCATGAGCCACCGCGCCTGGCCCACCCCCAGCTAATTTTTGTATTTTTAGTAGAGATGGGGTGTCACCATGTTGGCCAGGGTGGTCTCAAACTCCTGACCTCAAGTGATCTGCCTGCCTCAGCCTCCCAAAGTGTTGGGATTACAGTCATGAGCCACCACACCCGATCCCAAAGTGTTTTACATGTCAACATGTAGTATAAATCTCTACTCCTCCCTCCAAATAATGTTTCTCAAAATTTTCCTGCTTTCAATGCATTTTCTTTATGGCCGGGAGAAGCCAAGTGTCCAGAAAGTAAACTAGCAGGTACTACTACCGCCCCCTAGTGGTGGTGTGTGACAACATGGTATAGGAATAAAGCATTGAAGCAAAGATCCAATTGCACACCCAACTTAGCCAAACCCAGTGCAGCTGATAAAAGCTAGTGTGCACACATCTTGATTAATTTAGAGTTAAATCTGTTACTGCCAGAACACGGCTATGTACCTATCTTCATTTATCTCAATTTATTAATATATAGCCATGTGATTAACCATGTGTTTTGGTACTTTGTTAATAGAATATTACTACATTGAGACAGATTTACAGTTTGCAACTGAATGTCAGTGTAGAATTGACTCTACTTGCATGAGAAAAAGATTATGTTTTCAGTACAAACCGATTATGAACTATTTATTTATGTATTTATTTTTGAGACAGAGTCTTGCTCTGTTGCCCAAGCTGGAGTGCAATAGTGATAGCTCAGCTCACTGTAACCTCTGCCTCCTCAGCTCAAGTGATCCTCCCACCTCAGCTCCCGAGAAGGTGAAAGGATCACAAGCAACATGCCACCATGCCCAGCTAATTTTTGCATTTTTTGTAGAGATGCTATTTTGCCATGTTGCCCAGGCTGGTCTTGAACTCCTGGGTTCAAGCGATCCTCCTGTCTCAGCCTCCCAAAGTGCTGGGATTACAGGAGTCAGCTACTGCACTCAGCCTTGAACTCATTTTATTTTATTTTTTAAAGTTATTTTATTATTATTGTTTATTTATTTATTTTTTGATAGAGACGGGGTTTCATCATGTTGGTCAGGATGATCTCGAACTCCTGACCTCAGGTGATGTGCCCGCTTGGCCTCCCAAAGTGCTGGGATTACAGGCATGAACCACCGTGCCAGGCCTATTTTATTTTATTTGAGACAGAGTCTCACTCTGTCACCCAGGCTGGAGTGCAGTGGTGCGATGGTTCAAGCGATTCTCCTGCCTCAGTCTCCTGAGTAGCTGGGATTACAGGTGTCTGCTACCACACCCAGCTAATTTTTCTCTTTTTTAGTAGAGACAGGGTTTCGCCATGTTGGCCAGGCTGGTCTTGAACTCCTGACCTCAGGTGATCCACCTGCCTGGGCCTCCCAAAGTGCAGGGATTACAGGCGTGAGCCACTGTGCCTGGCCTGAACTCATTTTAAACAGGTGTATTATGAAAAGTCTTTGTGAGTGTTTTCTTTCAAAAGTTTTTCTTGTAAGAGCTGCATATTGTATACCTGTAGGGCAGGATTTCGCAGCATCAGCACAATTGACATCTGGGCTGCGAAGTTCTTGGTGGGGGACTGTCCTGTACACGACAGGATATGTGGCAGCATCCCTGGCCTCTACCTACTAGATGTCAACAGTGCACCCCACCCCCCCCACCACTGTTGTGACAACCCAAAATATCTCTAGACATTGACAAATCCCCCCTACAAGGGGTGGGGACCAAATTGCCTCCAAGGGAGAGCCACTGCTGTAGAGTTTTGTATACACCAGGAAATACGGTGATTGGCAACCATGATACTGGGGCTACTCAGGGGCTGTTGGAAATTGCCAGTGACAGTGATTGGCCTAGAGCAGCTCACACCCATCTGGAAGGAAAGCCAATGACAGTCTCCCTGCCATGGCCTTTGGCATCTCTCTGAACATACGGGAGAACAGCACAGGATGTTCCCCTTCCCAAAGCTGAAAAGGCACATTTGCTCAATATTTGTCATCAGCTAGAACAAACAGACCAGAAGAACCAGGAAGAAACGGCTTCTCTGTGTTTGTAGAAGGACAATAGTGTAATTTCACCAGGGTCTTAAACGCATGTGAGGGAAGAGAAGTGTCACTTCACCTTTCCGCAGGGTTACTTTAAAGCACTGATTTTTTTTTTTTTGGCTAGGAAGGGAAGTTTAATCGCTGTGGTCTGCCATCGTCTCATCTAGAAATAAATGACGGCAGGCCAGATGTGGTATGGCTCATGCCTGTAATCCTGGCATTTTCGGGGGCAGAGGTAGGAGGATTGCTTGAGCTCAGGACTTCAAGACCAGCTTGGGCAATGTAGTGTGACCCCGTCTCTACGAAAAATTTAAAAAATCAGCAGGGTGAGGTGGCACACACCTGTGGCCCCAACTACTCAGGAGGCTGAGGTGGGAGGATCGCTTGAGCCCAGGAGATTGAGGCTGAAGTGAGCTGTGACTGTGCCACTGCACTCCAGCCCAAGCAACAGAGCAAGACCCTGTCTCAAAAAGGAAAGGAGCCAGGTGTGGTGGCTCACGCCTGCAATCCCAGTACTTTGGGAAGCCAAGGTGGGTGGATCACTTGAGGTCAGGAGTTTGAGACCAGCCTGACCCACATGGTGAAACCCTGTCTCCACTAAAAAGTACAAAAAAATTAGCTGGGCATGGTGGCATGTGCCTGTAGTTCTAGCTACTTGGAGGCTGAGGCAGGAGAATCATCGGAACCCGGGAGGCAGAGGTTGCATTGAGCCGAGAATGTGCAGTTACACTCCAGCCTGGGTGACAGAGTGAGATGCCATCTCAAAAAAAAAAAAAAAAAAAAAAGGGAAGGGGAGGGGAGGGAAGAGAGGGGAGGGAGAAATGGCAGCGCAGGCGCTGGTGGAGAGATCAGGGCCTTACAGTCCCAGTCTGACTCTAAGCTGGTGACGGGCAGAGAGTGTTAACACAGCGGCCACAAGGTTGCCTTGGGTCACACTGCCAAGCTGGTGTCCTCCTGGCTGTGCCTAGGTTTGCATGTTCCTGACGTCAGCTTTTCCTGTTTTCCATCCAATGGCAGCCTGGGATGGACAGTCTTTGCCCTGAGAAAAGAATCCTGAATGACCCCGCCAACAGCTTCTCAGAATAAGGAGTGAAATCTGGACCCTGAGGAACTATCTCACTAGGACCAGTGAGACCAGCTGCTCTGCAGCCAACTCTACCCGCTGAGCAGGCTGCCTGGGTTCCACTAGGGTCTGTGCGGTTCCATGCTGTGTGACCTTGGGCAGGCTGCTTGCTTTCTCTGGGCTTCTGCTTCCTGTAAAATGGGAACAGCATGGCAGCCACTGCAGCGGGCATAGAGTCAGTGCTCCGTGAGATTTATTTGTCTTTTATTATCAAGTCACTGGGTCAATGTCACCCTCCAAATAAGTGGCAGATTCAAGGCTTACACTTGGCTTTTCTGATTCTGCATTCTCAACCTTGGCTGCATGCTGGAATCACTTGGAAAGCTTCTGATGCCCACATCCCACAGAACTTGAAATTTAATTTGTCTGAGGAACCGCGTGGACATCAGAGTTGTTACATAAAGTTCCCAGGTGACTGTAGGGCCGGACGTGGTGGCTCGTGCCTATAATCCCATCACTTCGGAAGGCTGAGGCTGGCGGATCACCTGAGGTTGGGAGTTCGAGAACAGCCTGACCAACATGGAGAAACCCCATCTCTACTAAAAATAGAAAATTAGCTGGGCGTGGTAGCACATGCCTATACAAATCCCAGCTACTCGGAGGCTGAGGCAGGACAATCGTTTGGACCCCAGAGGCGATGGTTGTGGTGAGCCGAGATGGCGCCATTGCACTCCAGCCTGGGCAACAAGAGTGAAACTCCGTCTCAAAAAAAAGAAAAAGTAAGGAAAAGAAAAGGGTCGTTTTAGAGGCCGGCCGCGGTGCCTCATGCCTGTAATCCCAGCACATTGCGACACCAAGTCGGGTGAATCACGAGGTTAGCAGTTCAAGACCAGCTAGACCAACATGGTGAAGCACCATCTCTAGTAAAAATACAAAAATTAGCCAAGTGTGGTGACACATGCCTGTAATCCAAGCTTCTCAGGAGGCTGAGGCAGGAGAATCGCTTGAACTTGGGAGGCAGAGGTTGCAGTGAGCTGAGATTGCGCCATTGCACTCCAGTCTGGGTGACAGAACGAGACTCCATCTCTTTTTTTCTTTTTCTTATTCAGAATTAGCCTTATTCAGAATGAGAGACTCCATCTCAAAAAGGTGATTGTAACATGCAGCCCCGGTGGGGAAACTGTCTACGTTATAGATCAGGGTGTTTCCATATGAGCAGGGCCTGCGGTACTTGTCCTTCTGTGCCTGGCTTATTTCACTCTGCATGACGTCCTCCAGGTTCAACCATGTTGTAGCAGGTGCCAGGATTCCGTTCATTTTCATGAATGAAAAATATTCCCTTGTATGGATATGCCACATTTTCTTTTTCTTTTTTTTTTTTTTGAGACGGAGTCTTGCTCTGTCACCCAGGCTGTAGTGCAGTGGCGCGATCTCCGCTCACTGCAATCTCCATCTCCTGGGTTCAATTGATTCTCCTGCCTCAGCCTCCCGAGTAGCTGGGACTACAGGCATGTGCCACCACGTCCAGGTAATTTTTTTTTGTATTTTTGGTAGAGATGGGATTTCACCATGTTGGCCATGCTGATCTCAAATTCCTGATCTGGTGATCTGCCCCCGTCGGCCTCCCAAAGTGCTGGGATTACAGGTGTGAGCCACTGCACCCGGCCCCCACATTTCTTTATCCATTCATCCATTGATGTACATTTAGGTTGTCTCCACCTCTGATCCCACTCATGGGAAGGTTAAAGCAGTCAGACTTACAGAACAGAAAGTAGAACAGTGGCTCCCAAGGGCTGCGGAGAGGGAAATGGTGACTGTTTAATGGACGTGAAGTTTTGGTTGTGCAGGATGAAGTTCTGGAGACCTGCCAGCAATACAACACTGTGCTGAGAGTTAACAACACTGTGCTACACACGTGCGGATTGTTACGAGGGTGGATCTCCTGCTGCATGTCGCTCCTCCTTCCTTCCTTTCTTTCTTTCCTTTCTTGCTTGCTTGCTTGCTTGCTTGTTTGCTGTTTTTTTTTGAGGTAGATTCTTGCTCTGTCACCAGGCTGGAATGCAGTGGCACAATCTTGGCTCACTGTAATCTCCACCACCCTGGTTCAAGCAATTCTCCTGCCTCAGCCTCCCAAGTAGCTGGGATTACAGGCATGTGCCACCATATCCAGCTAATTTTTCTATTTTTAGTAGAGACAGTGTTTCACCATGTTGGCCAGGATGGTCTTGATCTCCTGACCTTGTGATCCGCCCGCCCAAAGTGCTGGGATTACAGGTATGAGCTACCATGCCTGGCCTGTGTGGCTTTTTTAAACCACAATTTAAAAAAAATCTACCAGACACAGTGGCTCATGCCTGTAAATATTAACCCTTTGGAAGGCTGAGGTGGGAAGATTGCTTGCAGCCATGAGTTCGAGACCAGCCTGGGCAAAATAGGCAGACCCTCATCTCTACAAAAGTTTAAAAATTGGCTGGGTGTGGTGGTGTGTACTTGTAGTTCCAGCTGCAGGTGTTTGAGGTTGCATTGAGCCAAGATCATGTCGCTGAACTCCAGCCTGGGCAACAGAGTGGGACTCTGTTGGAAGGAAATGAAAGGAAAGGAGAGGAGGGAAAAGGGGAAGGGGAGAGAAAGGGGAGGGAGGGGAAAAGGGGAGGGAGGGAAAGGGGGGAGGGAAGGAAGGAAGGGGAAAGGAAGAAGGAAAGAGGACAGGGATGGAGGAAGAGAGGGAAAGAGGGATGAAGAGAGGAAGGGAGGAAGGAAGAAAGGAAGGAAGGAAGGAAAAGAAAAAAACAATGACAGCTGAAACATGGTTACAGAAGTGCTGAAGCCTCTAAAGTGGGGAGGCTGCAAACAGCAGGCTGAATCAGAAGGGTCTTCCTGGAGGAGGTGGCAGCTGATCTTGTCACTGGGAGATTAGAGGAGTTGGGGAAGAGCAGGAAGGTGTGCAGTCAGCACGTGGAGCAGCTGCTGGCTTATCCTGTAGGTTTTCCTGTGGGATGAAGAGGGAGTTGCTGGGAGTTCCAAGCAGGATTCAGAGCCTTCAGTCTGAACTGCTGACATCCAATCTCAAGAGTTGCCTCCAGGCTGGGTGCTGTGGCTCACACCTGTAATCCCAGCATTTTGGGAGGCCAAGGCGGGAGGATCACCTATGGTCAGGAGCTCAAGACCAGCCTGGCCAACATGGTGAAACCCTATCTCTACTAAAAATACAAAAATTAGCCAGACGTGGTGGCAGGCGCCTGTAATCCGAGCTACTCAGGAGGCTGAGGCAGGAGAATCGTTTGAGCCCATGAGGCTAAGGTTTCAGTGAGCCGAGATTGCACCACTGCACTCCAGCCTGGGCAACACAGTGACTCTGCCTCAAAAAAAAAAAAAAAAAAAGAATATTCACACACACAAAAGTGTTGCCTCCGCTTGTTGGCAAGGTGCGGCCTGCAGGCTGCGTGTCCCTGCCCCATGCCTGAGTTGACCCAGTAACCAGAGCGCCTGCTAAAGGCCAGGTGACTCTGCCCCATACTCCAGCCTCATCTGCTGGGCTCCTTTCCTGGCAGAGGAAGTGGAGAGTCAGAGCGGGAGATGTGGCAAGTGCCCTAGACACCAGCAGGTCACGAATTTCACATTTCACCTGGCTTTCTGTCTCGTTGTACTCGAAAAGGTTTTTATGATTTGCTGGCTGAGAAAATAATTGTTTAAAGCACGGTTTATGGAGACTGCCTTAGAATCCAGGGGGAACATCTCGAGGTTGCAGATTCCTGGGCCGCTCACCAGACTTGCCGAGTCAGAACCTCCAGGTCTGGGACCCCAGGATCTGCCGTTTTGACAGTCTCTCAGGGAGTTGGACTGAGGGACATTGGTGATTGCAATTGGGAATACTTCCTGGGATGCCTGATTTCGTAAACTAGGCCGGTTAGTTCAGTTTAGAAGGTGGTTATGACCCAGCGCACTGGAGCTGCCTTCTTCCCTGTCAGTTCTCTTCTTTCTCTCTCTCAGCACAATAAACACAGTGGCCCTAAGAGGTGTCTTGAAAATACAATACCAGGCCGGGCTCGGTGGCTCACACCTGTAATCCTAGCACTTTGGAAGGCTGAGGAGGGCGGATCATGAGGTCAGGAGTTCAAGACCAGCCTGGCCAACATGGTGAAACCCTGTCTCTACTAAAAATACAAAAAATTAGCCAACATGTTGGCACATGCGTGTAATCCCAGCTACTTGGGAGGCTGAGACAGGACAATCACTTGAACTCGGGAGGCAGAGGTTGCAGTGAGCCGAGATTGCACCACTGGACTCCAGCCTGGGCGACAGAGCAAGACTCCGTCTCAAGAAAAAAGAAAAAAAAAAGGAAGAAAGAAAGAAAATACAGTAACAGGCCAGGCGCAGTGGCTCATGCCTGTAATCCCAGCACTTTGGGAGGCTGAAGTGGGTGGATCACCTGAGGCCAGGAGTTCAAGACCAGCCTGGCCAACATGATGAAACCCTGTCTCTACCAAAAGTAACAAAATTAGCAGGGCATGGTGGCACATACCTGTAGTTCCAGCTACTTGGGAGGCTGAAACAGGAGAATTGCTTGAACCCAGGAGGCAGAGGTTGCAATGGGCCAAGATCACACCACTGCACTTCAGCCTGGCTGACAGAGCCAGACTCCGTCTCAAAACAAACAAACAAACAAAAAACCAGTAACTTGCCAGGCACAGTGACTCATGCCTGTAATCCCAGCACTTTGAGAGGCCAAGGAAGGTGAATCGCTTGAGTCCAGGCGTTTGAGACCAGACTGGGCAAAATAGTGAGACCACCCCATCTCTGCAAAAAATGCAAAAATTAGCTGGGTGTGGTGGTACATGCCTGTAGTTCCAGCTACTTGGGAGGCTGAGGCAGGAGGATTGCTTGAGCCCTAGAGGTTGAGACTGCAGCGAGCTGTGATTGCACGATTGCACTTCAGCCTGGGTAACTGAGTGAGACCTTGTCTCAAAAAAAACACAGAAAAACAAAAACAGAAAAACAAAACAGGCCAGGCTCACAACTGTAATCCCAGCACTTTGGGAGCCTGAGGCGGTCGGATCACCTGAGGTCAGGAGTTCGAGACCAGCCTGACCAACATGGAGAAACCTCATCACTACTAAAAATACAAAATCAGCTGTGCATGGTGGCGCATGCCTGTTATCTCAGCTACTCGGGAGGCTGAGGCAGGAGAATCACTTGAACCCAGGAGGCAGAGGTTGCAATGGCCAAGATCATGCCATTGCACTCCAGCCTGGGCAACAACAGAGAAAATTTGTCTCAAACAAACAAACAAAAAGTAATGTAAAAAAGAAAGGACATCTCACTTCATACTTTTCAAAATTTTCAAAATGCATATTAATTATGTCGACATGGATATTTTTAGTATTTTGGCCACCTAATATCCAGTCCCCTGTTCTTTGGTAAGAACACCTGTATTTGGCTGTTCTTGCATTGCTGTAAAGAAGCATCAGAGACTGGGTAGTTTATAAAGAAAAGAGGTTTAATTGGCTTGTGGTTCTGCAGGCTTTACGGGAAGCAGGATGCTAACATGTGCTCAGCTTCTGGGGGATGCCTCAGGAAGCTTACATTCATGGCGAAAGGCAAAGGGGAAGCGGGCTCGTCACCCAGTCAGAGCAGGAGGAAGGATGGGGGTGCCACACACTTATTTATTTATTTTTGAGACAGAGTTTTGCTCTTTTTGCCCAGGCTGGAGTACAATAGCTCGATCTCAGCTCACTGCAACCTCTGCCTCCCGGGTTCAAGGGATTCTCCTTCCTCGGCTTCCCGAGTAGCTGGGATTGCAGGCACGTGCCAACACCCCTGGCTAATTGTGTGTTTTTAGTAGAGACAGGGTTTCACCATGTTGGCCAGGCTGGTCTTGAACTCCTGACCTCAGGTGATCTGCCCCCTTGGCCTCCCAAAGTGCTGGGATTACAGACGTGAGCCATCATGCCCAGCCGTCATACGATGACAAAGCTGTCACACACTTTTAAATGACCAGATCTCGCAAGCACTCACCATCACAAGGACAGAACCAAGTGAATGGTGCTAAACCTTTCATGAGAAACCACCTCCATGATCCAGTCACTTCCAACCAGCCCCTACCCAACATTGGAGATTAGAATTCAACATGAGATTTGGGTGGAGACAAATATACCAACTACATCAACACCCCAATTCCTTTTGCAGCGCTCTCTGCCCCTCCCTGTGGACAATCTCTTGCAGAGATCAATCAAGGTGACTTGTAGCATATGGCCCAAGCCAGGCCAATCAACATCCCTGTTTTGGAGCCTCTCCTGGGCTCCAGTGGGATGCTGCAAGGATGGAAACGCAGTTGGACCTGATTCCTCCAGCACCTGCCTCCCATCAAGTCTCCCCTTCAGCCTCTTCTCTGATTTCTCCTTGTGTGTTGAGCCTTCTCTAGCCCGCACCAAGATTCTGGGGGCTACCCCATGTGCTTTCCCTAGTCCCCCTCCTGATTAAGTTCTGGTGCTCTCAGCAACTCTGAGTTTTCTGAAAGTGTTCTCTCTCTCTTTTTTTTTTTTTTTTTTTTTTTGAGTCTGAGTCTCGCTCTGTCACTGAGGCTGGAGTGCAGTGGTGCAATCTTGGCTCACTGCAACCTCTGCCTCTGGAGTTCAAGCGATTCTTGTGCCTTAGCCTTCCAAGTAGCTGGGACTACAGGTGCATACCACCACACCCAGCTAATTTTTTTATTTTTATTTTTAGTAGAGACGGGGTTTCACTCTGTTGGCCAGGCTGGTCTCAAACTCCTGAACTCAAGTGATTCTCTCGTCTCAGCCTCCCAAAGTGCTGAGATTACAGGTGTGAGCCACCACACCCAGCTGAAGGCTTTCTCTCTTAATCAATGTCTGCTGCAAAGTTCTGGAAACCTTCGTCCTGTTTTATATTTTCACAGGGAGCAGGAAAGAGCTGACGTTTCCTTTGTGATTTATTTAGTCACATTCAACTTAGTCCATTAGGTAAGCTTTGTCACAGCGCGTTACATAGACGAGATGGCTTCTATGGAGACTTGGATACCTTTCCACTTGTGTTGCATTTGCAGCTTAAACTAGTTTATTTTAATTGACCACATTCAATTCCCATTTTATAAAAGGATGAACTCTTGACGGAAAAGAGTAGGGAGCATTCTGCCTGATGAGAAGTTCACCCACAAGAACGTCAGTTTCTAAGAGGGATTGAAGCTCTGGATTTAAGAACACAGCCAAGGAAAAGCTTTGGACTCTGAGTTTAGAGAAGCTGACTGAAATTTAAGGCAATTCCAGTTAAAATCTGTGAATCAAGAATCAAAAGCAACTGAGATCTACGCAGAGGCCTGGAAGGTAAGGGTTGTATTTTACCTCTTTTACCTTAGAGACTTGCGATGTTGGTTCTATATTTTAAATATGTTATGTAGTAGTGTTGTGAACTCAGCTGGTTTCGACATTGAAAAGGATAAAAATAGCTTATAAAAACAAAACGGTTTTTTTAAAAAAGAATAAAATGCATGTTTCAATTGCAGAAATGAAGGGAAGAGGCACTCCTGCCACCTAGTGGGCATCTCTCCAAATTGTTCGTTCAAGTCTCTGAGGGGTGAAATTCGTGTGGTTGAATCTAGGTTGGACACAGAAACATTCCAGCCCCAGCAGCAGCTGGGTTTTAATAACTTCCCCTTGGCCTGGGGTCTGTATTTTCTGTTTTCAGTTAAGATCTTTATAAACGAAAGCAACCTGGTTGGCCAGATACAAGTTCACGTCTCCTTGGCCCGTGTCGTCGTGAGCTGTATCACACTGCTCTCTGGAAGTCTCTTGTGTGTATTTTTACTTGTTAACCTCCTGTGTCTCCCACTAGCAGGTCAGCTGCAAGAGGGCAGGGATTCTGTCTAGTCTTGCTGTTCGTGATAGTGCCTGCTCCACTGCCTGGCATATATAGTTGGTCGGTAGTTCTCTGATGAATGAAAATATAGCAAATAGGTGAAAAGAGTTTTACGTTGCCTGAGTGGTATGTTCCAAGGCTTTACCATGTCAGAAACCTCTTAGTTCAACTGCTAATAATTTCTTCTGTGTCTTGGGTTCAAATCAACCTACCCAAGTTGGGCCTCTATTTTGCTCCAAGAAGTAACCCCTGCCCAAAAATGCACCAGACCGAATTTATACAGAGCCCATTGGCCTGAAGGAAGGCCTCCAATCCTGCTGCTGAACTATCCCAAATCTCTCTCTGCTTGCTACTCGTGGGCCCCAACTTGAAGGCAAGAGGTGGGTGAGTGTCCCTGGCTCATGGGACATTTTTTTTTCATAAGGAGATAAGTGGTAGATAAGTAAAATTAGCCCAGTGGGAACTGATTTCAAGGTGAGGAGTGGTGGTTAGGGGAATTTGTAGGTAGTCCAGAGAACGCCCATGATCCTAATTAATTACCATCACGTGTTGTTTCGATAGTGGTCAGACCGGTTTGAATTGATCATTGGCTATGATGAAGGAGCCTCCTGTGCTGACCCGGGTCCTCCCTTCACAGGCATTCAGATCATCAATCCCACAGATTATTTATATTATTAGGAATTCCCCCGTGGAAGCTCAATACTTTCCTGAATCTGAATAGTTAAACCTCTGTGTTGCAAAAATCAAATGCCATCTGGCTTCTGTGTTATCTTGACTAAATCCAGTCAGTCCCAACTGGTTCGATGGCTTTTATGATATCTGCTCCCCGTATCCAGAGAATCATAACTGGGTTAGAAATAGTTTTATTTAATCTTGGGTGTAGAAAGATTGTTTTCATAGACCAGACAGCAAATACCTCCATCAAAGTAAGAAAAAGGAGTGTCCAGGCGTGTCCTTGCTCCAGTGATCACAGCATCTGTTGATGTAGCCCTTGATATCAGCCTCATGGATCAAACTGAGGTCATCTTTAAAGAACTTTACTTCATCCAAGCACGGTGACTCACGCCTGTAAAACCAGCACTTTGGGAGGCCGAGGTGGAGGGATCACTTGAGGTCAGGAGTTCCAGACCAGCCTGGGCAACATGATGAAACCCTGTCTCTACTGAAAAAGTACATAAATTAGCCAGGCATGGTGGCATGTGCCTGTAGTCCCAGCTACTCGTGAGCCTGAGGCATGAGAATTGCTTGAACCTGGGAGGTGGAGGTTGTAGTGAGCTGAGATCATGCCATTGCACTCCAGCCTGGGTGACAGAGTGAGACTTTGTCTCAAAAAAAAATAAATAAATAAATAAAGGCCAGGTGCGGTGACTCATGCTTGTAATTCTAGCACCTTGGGAGGTCAAGGCGGGCAGATCACAGGGTCAGGAGTTCTAGACCAACCTGGCCAACACAGTGAAACTGTGTCTCTACTAAAAATACAAAAACTAGCCAGGTGTGGTGGTGTGTGCCTGTAGTCCCATCTACTCGGGAGGCTGAGGCACAAGAATTGCTTGAACCTGGGAGGCAGAGGTTGCAGTGAGCTGAGATCATGCCACTGCACTTCAGCCTGGGTGACAGAGTGAGACTCCATTTCAAAAATAAAATGAAATAAAATAAAAAACTTAATGGCATTGACAAATGGTTGTTCATCCCACAAACGAACCAGCAGCCCTAGTATCAGAATTGTGGGAGATTGTTCCTTTCAAAGAGGCTTGAGAAAAATACTGTGTCCTGGTGTAGAATGTATTGCTATTTCATTGTCTTTATGAAAGGGCCTTGCTTGTTGACCAATAATAGTTTGCATTTTAATTAATTTTTGTCCTTTCCCCACCATCTAAATAGCTAATCTGTTGTAACTGCTGTGGTTACTGTCTTTTTAGACTTTGCCTCGTGTTTTGATGTTTGGATTCCAGTGAAGAGTGTTCTTCACCTCGACACGGTCCCACCACCCGTAGTTCAATTGCGGGAGAGGAAAAGCTTTTCCTTTATCCTTTTAGATTCTGTGAGCTGGAGCCTGTAAATTAAACTGACAACAGGTAGATGAACAGGAGGAAAGACATACAAATTTTAATATTTTTACATGTGTGGGGGGCTTCACACAAAAGGAGCGAAAATACAAAGCAGTGGTTAGACTTGGGGGTTTAGATACTATTTTCCTATTTTTCATCTTTTTTGAGGTGGAGTTTTGCCCTGTCACCCAGGCTGGAGTGCGAAGGCATGATCTCGGCTCACTGCAACCTCTGCCTTCCGGATTGAAGTAATTCTCCTGCCTCAGCCTCCCAAGTAGCTGGGACTGCAGCCATGAGCTACCATGCTTGGCTCATTTTTTGTATTTTTAGTAGAGATGGGGTTTCACCATGTTGGCCAGACTGGTCTCAAACTCCTGACCTCAGGTGATCCTCCTGTGTCAGCCTCCCAAAGTACCGTGATTAAAGGTGTGAGCCACCGCGCCCAGCCTTATATGCCATTTTCACAAAAGGTGATCAATTGTTCAGTAGTGACTAGACAAAAGAAGGGGTTTGGGGGCCAGGCGTGGTGGCTCATGCCCATAATCTCAGCACTTTGGGAGACCAAGGTAGGAGGATCACTTGAGGTCAGGAGCTCAAAAGCAGGTTGGGTAAGGTAGCAAGACTCTGCCTCTGCAAAAAAATTGTTTATTTTTTTTGAGACAGAGTTCTGCTCTTGTTACCCAGGCTGGAGTGCAATGCGCGATCTCAGCTCACTGCAACCTCCACCTCCCGGTTCAAGCACTTCTCCTGCCTCAGCCTCCCTAGTAGCTGGGATTACAGGAATGTACCACTACACCCTGCTAATTTTGTGTTTTTAGTAGAGACAGGGTTTTGCCATGTTAGTCAGGTTGGTCTTGAACTC